>JAHWFP010225074.1:120987-240376 GCA_023313725.1 Lithobius niger | reverse complement strand
CCCTTCAAAAGAGTGATATCAACACACCAAAACATTCGCCAAGTTAATCGCACCGCTTAATAGTTCGAAGGTTAAATGAAAACTAGAACATTGCTACTTTGGGTAGCAATATTCAAGTTTTCATTTAACGTCCAAAGTATTATTCGGTGCGATTAAGTTGGCGAATGTTTCGGTGTGTTGATATCACTCCTTTGAAGAGCCGAACCATTCGGAACTTGGCGGCCCCTTTTACCAGTTTTGGTTTTTGATATCATATCAGTCCTTTTTTTTTAATTGTGTATTAAACTCAACTCCACTACCGTGCAGATGTGTAATAAAGTGGCACGTCAACAAGAAATTGTTTTTCAACAATTTGCTACTACCTTTTGCCTATAGGCCGAACCATTCTCAACTTGGTCACCTCTTTATAGGTTTTTGGTTTGGTTTTAATTTTGCTGTAATTTGTTTTATTTCGTTAGTTTTGGTGTGTTGATATCACTCCTTTGAAGGGCCGAACCACTCAACTTGGTGGCCTCTTCACCAGTTTTTGGCTTTGTTTATTGTGCTTTGTTTTTAGAGTTGGTTTATTTTTCGTGAATTGGACGTGAATACAATTTGTTTGGAAACGTTGTTTAGATTTATCGTGCTACACTAGTGTGTGCTAGGCACGCACGTCCGTATACACGTTGTCATTGTCCGAACTTTGGCTTTCCAATGAGAGACGATGCCGACAATACTAACAAAGGTTATAACAATATTTTTGTACGTACGCGCCGTTCCATGCCATCCTCGTTACACCCCTAGGCTCCAAACCATAAAAGGTACGCAGTTCGTATCGTACTGCAGCCATTCGTCCAATTTCATAGCTGGAAGCCTTCCCGTTATCTCGGTATCGATGAATAATCACCCTATGGAAATTAACATGGGAATGAGCGGACTAGAATTAGCTAGCTAGTTACACATTTTCAACGTTATTGAGGGTCAGATTTTGCATTGAAAGCAGCTTAGCTGGCATGCCTACACGAGTTAATGTTTGTCAGGTAGGTCATTGCTCTTGATTTCAACACAATTTAAGCTTTTGTACCGCATTATTATTATTCCCCCAGTATCTGAAATGTGCCCAACTATGCTTCTAGATATAAGACACCGACGCTATGGCGCCGCGCTACAATGTTTACAACCTCGACAATTGAATTGATGTGATGTTTGTTGTAGAGATCCCCCCCCCCCCCCCGTGTGATGCCAAAGGTGTACTACTTTAGGCAGTTAGAAAGAAATATTTAGGAATTTGTTTATTCGGATTGAAGTCTAACTATAATTGTATGTGGGATATACGTAATCTTGTTGCACTGATGTTTGTCCTGGTGCTGCCCAGACTTTGATTGCCCATAGTTTTCTCTGAACAATACATGTCATAAAATTTCATTTATTACCGATTGTTATACAGACACGCATAACGTATATCAGAAAACGACTTTTTTATACTAAGCCAAGTGTCCCCCAAAGAATTCCACTCGCATATCGAGACGCCGCCCCAGTGAGCGCAATCAGCCAACCTGTGGCTGTCAAACAGCCAGATACTTTACATAATATATTTCTTTTTGCGTTTACATAGTGTTAACTATAGGTCAAAAATAAAATATTCAAATTAAAATTGCAAAAATTTTCCTTTTAGTTTTATCACCGTGGAAAGTAAATGTTGGTACTACTACAGTTGCTGGTCCTGGGGCTTACTTCTTTGTCACAATTATGTAAGCAAGAATTCCCAGTAATAATAAAACTTTTTTTTTTATACAGATAGCTCCAGAACCATGCCATGTACTTCAAGTCTTCAATTTGCATGGATTCAATATCTCCAAAGGATGGGTTGGAGACCTCAGTAAGATAATTCTCATTAGCTTGGATCTATGTAGATATAAATTCATTTTTGTTTCGAGTAAAAGATAGACATTTTATTTGTATCTTTTTTTTTTGTGTGTGTGTGCAGTGGATACACCTGATCCCTACTTGATCCTTCAAGTGAAGAATAGTCCAAATGGGAAAAAATGTACGAAATGCTTCAATAACGAAATAAATCCAGTATGGGATGACACGTTTGAATTTTATTTGGATCCAAAACGGCACAATAAGCTGGGTAAGTTGAGTAATTTTACGACACTGAAATTATTCTAAACCACGTAAAGTTTAAATGCGCGATTTCTTTTCTCCCTAAAACTACTAAAAGCGTACTGTAACTCAGGAAATTAACACTTCTAATTTGTAAATTTACTCCAGATTGAATGATAGTATTTTACAACACTGCTACATACAATTGCATTTTATACAATAATAAGAAAGAATTCAAAATTTCTACCTTTGGTCCATTTCTTAACACTAGGTGTCGTAGTCAAGCAAATGTCTGAACGTACCGGTAGTTAAGTGCCTCGTGTTTTTCGTGTGTTGTATTTAGTTTTTACTTATCCTAAAATACTTACGTTTAATTTAGCTTAATTCGTTTAAATATTGCTTATTTGTCCAATAATAAAAAAAGTACTTACTTAGGCAGGCTTCCCCCCTCCCCCATCGTTAACGGACCAACAATGATCCCCATCACTTTTCGTTTAGTGAAGCCTTTAACGGTTCAATAACTGTGGGGGGAGAGAGGAGGGTGGGGCCTTTAAGTTAAGTATTTTTAGGCAGGAACTAATTTTATTTTTAAAATTATGTTTTCACTCTCCTCAAAATACTACCTTTAATTTAGAGGACTTTGTCAAAAAGGAGACTGATCATTGAACCATGCCACTATTAACATCTGTTTATAATCACCCGTCTCACTCTTACCACATACAGACTTGCATCTCGAATCAAAACCAAATGTTATTTTACGGACAATACGTTTTGAGGTTCAACCATTCCGCGTTAACGTCCTTTCATTGAGTCACCTTCTTGCTGAAAAGATGTAAAGAATTGTATTGCATATTCCACCAGGCCAATGATTACCCCAAAGGTTCACCTGACATCTCCGTTCACCATGCAGCTAATTCCCTTAGTGCCAAATTTCACTCCTCTGGACAGCGAAGGAAATGTTTGGTACCGGCATAGTGTAACCTTCGGAAGACATTGCACATCCCCTGGCTCAGAATGTTTACCTAAATGAAGCCATCAGGTTCTTGAACTGACCAAAAGCACCCTTCTTCCGTGCACAAATTCCTTTTGTCTCTCCATTTCAATTATAAACTGTCTTCTGTCGTGTAGGAAGAGGCTGACGAGTTCCGTGTGATCCGAGGATATACCCAAGGATATATCCGAGGATAAGTGGGGAAGGACATTGTTGAGAAACACCTCTCGCCATACTTTAAAACTTTAACAATACCTAGACTGATGGCACTTGTGTTAACCCTCTAGGAATGCGTAGACCCTTGTAGGGTTAATATGACTGTGCTTGGTGCAATCCTCTTCAGAAATTCGGTGCTATCTGGCCAACCGTTCCATTAATCTCAAATCCATCACATCATTCTTTACAGTAACCTTGATGTGAAACCAAGTGGTCGAAGCTGGTACTGTTTGCAAAATTGCTCTGTTGGAGAACTATGGGAATTATAGTCTCCAAGAATTTAATTTCTATGCATTTGTTCGGTCTTGAACCATTTTCCTTGTTTTTGTCCTTCCCGGTTCCTGTTCTTCGACCTGAAGTAACCCCCTTATTACCTTCTCCCACTTCTACCCAACTTCAATGACTGTCCCTCAACAATGATATCGAACCTTATCTAACTAACTGCCAGTTCAACAACTCTTTGCTACATTTAAACCTTATATATGGTTACAGCAGATAGTTTTACCCATTAATCCTCCAAAAGGTTTTCAAATCTTTCAAATTTATTCGACGATATTCAGTTCTTTAATCTGCCCCAATTGAAAGTTGTCCAATGATCTGAAGTCCTGGATCCAGAACATTAATGGGTAAAAGTACCTTTTTACCTAATATAACCATGCGAAGTGTGTAAAATAGCCTAATACAAGTGTAAATCCCTAAAATTGCTGTTTAATCTCATTAGAATTACCTGCATTTTATTTTTTTCCCCAAATTGCTCAATATAAAATGAAACTTGCTTAAGCATTTTGAGTGTGTTGCTTAATATTAAAAAATTTGTAGCCTATTTAATGGCATCGTATACCAAGAAATTTGTTTGTAACACAGGATCGTTTTGCTTTATATATTTCAGAACTCAAACTCATGGATGCTAACTACACCTTAGATGAGACTTTAGGTGTTCAAGTGTTTGAACTTGATCAGCTATTACTAGGGATTAAAACAGAAGTGAAACTTAATTTTATTGGGGTAAGTCATCTGCTTGGCTGTCTTACATTTCATACTATGTAATATGTGTTCTGTTGAACTGTAATATGAAATTTTAAATTAAGTTCCATTGTATTCAAATTTAATGTTTTCAAACTCCGAAAAAAGTTCTAGTTGCAATCTTTCATTTCTGATGTCATTTTAACATTCTACATTCTACATTTTAACAATAGACGGCATATGTAATAAATTTTCATTCTTTCCCACCGTTAATAGCCAGTTTCGAAGATGCATGTAAACCAATGGTACTTGGAGACTTCGCAAAATTAGATACTAATGTCTATAATTCAAGTCAAACTTTGTGTATTATACTACTAGCATATAAGTAAGTAGGCAGAAATACTTTACCAACAAGTGTGTTTGTTTTACGTTACAGAATTCAGAGGTGAGAGCAACACTTCTTCTAACAGAGGAGTAAGTACAGCCAAATAAAATATCCGTAATCACTATTGAAAAAGTTGTAATAAATAATCCTATTTATACAAAAAAAAAACAAATGCGATTTGTATTCAAAATTTAAATCGTTGAGTAAGAGTTTTCTGAATTTTTAAGTACATTCGTGTTTTAGCTAAAAGGGTTTTCAATAGCGAACACCAGAAGTCGACGCTTACTGTGGTGATCATCAGACATCATTAAGGGAGAAATACAGAACACCACAAATGGAGTGGTAATACCCCTCCAGCGTTAATTTAAAAATGTCAATGCTCTCGTGCTTGTTTTTTTGCCTTGGTAATGTACTGGTGATGGTGAACGTGTTCTTTTTTTAATTTTTACATCTTACTTGTAAGTTTTCACCGAAAATTCTATCTAAACAATTGTAAGGTGTTCGGCAGTTGCGCCGTTGTGTATTTTGCCCCCAGAGAAGAGTTTTCAATAAAAACTATTTACACAAATGATCATAAAAAATGTAAAATGAAAATAAAAGTAAATAAAAATGTTAAAAGAGTTGCAACTTTTACGAATTCAAAGCCTTATTCAAAGTTACAAGTACGGTCATAATACCTCAAAACAAATCGTCTTAACTGACATTGTTCAGTTTAAAGAAATGAAATAAGCAGTTGTAATAAACAATGAAACACAACGGAGCACATGATTTTTTTATTATTACTGCTCACTTGTCATCCTTAACAGTTCACATATTTTTCTCCATTGGGCTTCTTTCTTTATGGCCATTTAGTTTAATACCTATACTGGAACTTGGTTTGTATCTTTATTTCAGTAAAACTCCTGATCTGAGATATAGCTTAGCTCTGTGTGATGAAGAAAAGAAGTTTTTGCAGCTAAGATGTAAAAAAGTCCTACATGGACTTAGAAGACTGTTGGGAGAAAAAGGCCCCGAAACAGCACGTGAGGTAAGTCGCTTCTTCACTGATGTTAAAAATATTATAAGAAATAAAAGAATTTAGGTATAACACCGAACAGATTAAGGGAACCAGAACTACGCACTGCTGTCATTACGCAATAGCCCTACAAAAGACAAAAACAAATTGCAAGCCTCTGGTAAGAGTAATCGGGTTAGATATAAGTGGCAGCTTGCTGTCATCACTTTGTGAGCATTATTTATTTTGCATCGCGAAGTATCAAACCCAAATTTTAGTCACGTTATACTCACGCTACTATTATTCACCGCTTTAGGCCTGGAATGAGGAACTTTCGTTACATTTAGTTCAGTATTAAGAGGCTGGACTATGTGAGACTCATCGAGGCAATGATACTGAGTCTCGTCTTATAATGACCACATCCCTAATTTCAGTTTAACCTATTTACTCTACCAAAACAGTAATTTGGTATATCTTGTGATGCTAATCTTGTGACAGCTACTAACAAAATGTTATTGCCAAACAGTAAAATTGAGACAATTATCGAAGAAGCCTTGGCAGATTTAACTTCCTGTGTACAATATTACAATAAATAAGTACAAACTTATTATCTAACTAACTATACTTTAAAGACGGAAAGCCAAAGAAAGGCTCAACAAGAATTAAATAAATACAGATGCAAACCTATTTACGTTACCTTTTGGACTTGTATGTCAGACTGCCTGAGTGGGGAATCAAACCCACAACTTTGAAACCAAAGACCAAGGTCCTACCACTGAGCCATACTGACACGGCCATGCAGTATGGCTCAGTGGTAGGACCTTGGTCTTTGGTGTCAAAGGTCATGGGTTCGATTCCCCATTTAAACAGTCTGACATACAACTCCAAAAATAGGTTTGTACATGTGTTTATTTAACTATACTTTGTTAAATTTAGGTACCAACCATTGGTCTTCTCGGATCAGGAGGTGGATTCCGAGCAATGGTTTGCCTCAGCGGAGTGTTCAAAGCACTGTCAGACAGTGGGTTACTCGACTGCATAACATACGTTGCTGGACTCTCTGGATCAGCATGGTTAGTTACACACTCTCATTGATATTATAAGTCACATAATGTTTATCAAAATTTACATTTTTTTCTTCTTTACTTTAAGGTATATATCAACACTATATTCGCATTCCAAGTTCCCAAAAGAACCATCAGGAGTGATGCAAGCAGAGCTTCAACAACACATCAATCAGAATCCTTTCACATTACTCAGCCCTTCTAGCTTGTACAGATACACAGGTGCTATAGTTAGCAAACGTATGTTAGGACAGCCTGTCAGTTTCACAGATTTCTTTGGCCATTTACTTGGAGACACCTTATTGCAAAACGTATGTATATTTATTTATCTTAAAAGGGATGATTCAGATGATTAACACTAAATTGTCAACAGGGGCTAGATTTAATAGTAGGTCTATTTTACTCTATGTGAATTTCGATAATTATACAGTCCAGTAAATTTTTGCCAGCTATCTTCGTCAGCTAAATTTCTACTTTCCCCTATTATGTCGTAAAATTCGGACACATTTTGAAAACACGACGGTCTGTTAATTATTTACCCATTTCTCAACATCACAATTATGCTGTATCAAGTTATAAGATGCACAGTCAGTGAAATCACGACTTTTAAAAAATACCATCATCAGCTCGTGGGGGTTGATTCGGTTTATTAAAGGTTGTAGGAGGGGCAATGACTCCCACCAAACCCCGCTGGATCCGTGCCTGAAGCGGTTTCTCCAGTTCCCAACCCCCCCCCCCCCCCACCGGACCACCCCCTCGTTATAATATTAGTCCTTTTCACTTACTAAACACACAAAAAAAGCAATTGAAAACTGTTGCATACTGCATTTTATGCAATTAAAAAAAAACTTCGAAATGTTCATTTAGTACTATTTCCTACCAGTAGATGTCATTTCCAACTTAGTTAATTTGTACGTATAAAGTACATTTGTTTGCAGTAGAACAGCCAAAACAGGTCAAAGGATGGGCTTTCCCCAATGACACCTTGCCTATAATATAAAAAATATGTGATTTAAAATCTGGTCAATATTTCTTTAGGTTAATGCTGTGAGCCTGCTTTTAAACAGAGCCACAGAGTTAAAATTAATAATACCAGTCAGGAGACCATTCCAAGTTTTAACAAAGTGGTTAGAAAAAAAAATTTACATGAGTTAAGGTGTGCACTTGTCACAACCAGTTAGTCGATGTCCCCTTGTGATGCTGTGCTGCGAAGTTCGAAAAAGAATTAAGAAAGTTAATGCAAGGTCAGTGCGAAGGCACCTTCACTCGAGCCATTCAAGCCCGTTGCCACGAGACGATTGATGGGCAAGTTTGCCGAGACTCGAGCCATTCAAGCCTGTTGCCACGAGACGATTGATGGGTAGGTTTGCCGAGACCTTTAACTGACTTTGTAAACTGGCACTGAACACTCTCAATTCAGTCAACAGCTTTGAAGAGGTGAGGGGACCACACTGGGCTTGTATATTCCAACATTGGTCGAATATATACCTTATATGCCCACATGAGAATATTTACATCCCCAGAAGTGAAACGTCTGATCATTGCTGAGCGCTTATTTGCTAAATTAACAATTTTCTGAATGTGGTGAGAAATTTAAAGTCCGGGGAAAGCAAAACACCATTAGTTTTCTTTAAAAGGTTTGGGTCTATGTAAATACTCATTAATGAAAAGGGGAATCGTAAGTTAGATTTTCCAATATACAGGGTGTTCGGAAATTGGTGTCAAATATTTTGAGGGTCCGCTGTGTGATCAAAGATAAGAAGAAAAAGTCCTGTAAACATGGGTCCGGAAATGCACCAGTCTTTAGTTACAGCCCCCCCCAGGTTTGGGGTAAACAGTTCTTAAATACCTCGTAATGATTCACCGTTTCCATTCCAAACTCAGGATATGTGCCATATCATACCTGGTATTTCAGTACTTCATAATACAATATTGGGTCGCACAACTTATCAGAGGGAGAGGTAATTTTCTTATGGGGGGGGGGGGGATCAAACGTGGGGGAAGAGAGGAGTAACTGCTTTGGTCTTGTACTTTAATGAAACAAATTGTAGAAAAAACACATCGTGTGATTGAAAACAATCGAAAGTAGTACTGTACTTTCTTTCATTACGTGTAAAGACCAAGTAGGTTACATCGTTTTCCAAGTTTGTGCCCCCCCCCTCCAAAAAAAAACAACTACTGTACGTACATCTCTGTGGAGAGCACCAAACATTATCAATCGGGTATCCTCGCCATTAAAAGTGAGGGATTTAATGTGTTTGTTTTATACTCTTCAAGCAAAGAAGCTTAAAACGTAAAAGTGGGGGAATCTTTAGAATTCGGATGATCACTTGTTTCATTGGCCGAAGCGGCGAGAACAACATTACTGTACTCAACCCACACATTTGAATTTGGTTGCTTATTTGTTTGTTGCCTTTGTCTAACGCTCCAGCTTCCACAAAAATCATCGCATAAACTTGGTTTTGATCTGGAGGTAAATCTCCACCTCAGATTCTTTGTAGTTTTAAGTGTTAAAGACAAAAATCCTTGAAAACCCAACTTCTAAAAAACAATAACTTAGAAGTCTTAAAAGTTACATTACAGCGGGCAAGCTCTGCCATTCATTAGTTGCTATCCCCCTGTTACGATCTCCCTTCCAGAATGTAATAACATTTATTGACAAAAACAACAACGTTTGTGATGCGAAAAAGTACTGTAATCACAAATTCAAATTGAACATTCGCATATCTGTACAAGGTGACCTTGAACACCATTTGGAGAGTCCACATTTCGGGGTTGACAGACGAGTTCTTGTTAATACAGGGGTTTGTTACATCACTTGATGACTTAAATCTAAAGGTGACATTGTGATCCTTTGTTCACGTTTACTGTTCGGTAGTTCTCTTCCCTAAGTATGGAGTATCCAGACATCGAACTGGCAGACATGCATTACATGTATGGTCTTGCAGATGGAAATGCATTGGAAGCACGACGTCTCTACGCTCAAAGGTATCCAGACAGGAATTTGCCATGTGCTAGAACGTTCAGTCGTATCCACCAGCGCTTACGGGAAACAGGCTCATTTGGGAGACGGACATCGGATGCTGGAAGACCCAGAACTGTGCGAACTGTTGGCTTGGAAGACAGAGTTCTCCAGCACATAGCAGAAAATCCATCGGATAGCACACGACGCATTGCACGCAGAGAGGGTGTCAGTAATTCGACGATTTGGGACATTTTGCATCATAACCTGCTATACCCCTACCATTTGCAACGTGTCCAAGGTCTTGGCGAGGCCGACCTTCCACCACGACGAGCGTTCTGTGTGCGACTGAATCATGAATGTGGAGCAGACGCTCATTTCCTGCCGTCTATCCTGTTTACAGATGAGGCTGGCTTCACACGTGATGGCATATTCAACTATCACAACAACCATCTTTGGGACCATGCAAATCCGCACGAGGTACAACAATCTAGACATCAACAACAATTTAGTCTAAACGTTTGGGCTGGAATTGTTAGTGATCATTTGGTAGGGCCTTTTTTTCTACCTCGACGCCTAAATGGAGAAACCTACCTCCATTTCCTCCAGTATGACTTGCCCCAACTACTGGAAGACGTTCCCCTGGCAGTCAGGACACGAATGTGGCTTATGCACGATGGTGCACCTGCTCACTTCAGCCTTTTGGCCCGACATTACCTTGATGGAAGCTTTCCTGACAGATGGATTGGACGTGCAGGCCCAATAGCATGGCTTGCTAGATCTCGGACTTAAACCCGTTAGACTTTTATCTTTGGGGACACTTAAAGTCACTCGTGTACAGTACACCAATTCCCAATGCTGATGTACTTCGCCAAAGGATTGTGGATGGATGCAACCAGATTCGCACAACCCCTGGAATCTTTGAACGGGTTCGTCGGTCCATGGCGCAGCGGCTTCGGAACTGCATCGAGGCAGAGGGGGGTCATTTTGAGCACCTACTATGATAAAACGCTTACGTTTAGTTTGTTTTCCGTCGTATTTATCTTTTTGAGTTGCTTGTCACAGAATGTTCTGGAGAGGAGGTCTTTTGCGGATGCGTATTGCAGTTAATTGCAGCAGAGCCGCAAATGCAATGATACTCAGTAAAACTTTGAGTAGCCATCTTCTGTTTACTTAATGATGTTTCATTTCTCGATTGTTTTCAATCACACAGTAATGTGATACGATGTGTTTTTTCTGGTATGTACAATTTGTTTCATTAAAGTACAAGACCAAAGCAGTTACTCCTCTCTTCCCCCACGTTTGAAGGGGCCCCCCCCCCCGAAGAAAATTACCTCTCCCTCTGATAAGTTTTGCGACCCAAATGGGACCAGCGCCCCAGGCTGTCGGCGTCCCTCCCATCTGTTGGCCAGCTTCAGCTTCCCAATCCTTATTAAAAGATACAAGTCTGTGAAAAAATACTGATTTTGCCAAGTTGTATGATTTTTAGAATCTAAATTGAATTCTAAAACCATCTTTACAGCATCGGAGTACTCGTAGTGCAGGCAGAGGTACAACATCGTTCTCATCAACTCTGTTTTAATTTTACCCACGTCGGGCATACACCGTAACCGTACTGCCACGCCCCGCGACGCGGCTTATTCACGACTTGTCTGCTGCTGCTAGAAGTGTGGGGGGAGGGAAGGGGAAGATAAATTACCCAAGACCCCCTGAATCAAGGGGAAAAATGATCATGGGGATTGTCGATTTCAAACGTGGAAGCTTTTCTCCAACACACCTCAAGTTGTTCTGGACAAAACTGAGTAAAAAGTTTCGCCATTTTTTTTCTTCTTTTCGACACTCCATTTTTTTGAAAACTGGAGCATGTTGTTGCTTTAAAATTTGTAATTTTTTTGCAATATTACCTCTAGACCTAGTCGTTTGAAATAAAACTGAGCCAAAGAATTCACCTTTTGATAGTCCATTTTTTAAAAATGTCCTGCCTCCAGCAGCTGACTCCTCCCCTACTACTCGTACTAGAACAAAGCAGTTCATCATCATAGCCTAAAAGTACAAAATGTACACTTAAGCACAATCATCAATGGTTAGCTGTGGGCCTGTTTATATAATTCTAAACTGAACTCAGTTTAATTTAAGTTGGAAAGAAAATATCTAAAAAACCATGATGTTGAGTTTTTTCGAAACCTGCCATCCTGAAGAAAGAATAAAAAATCACCAAAATTTGATCTGTTGGCTATTTTAGTGCACGCTGGAGGCCAAAGACAGATGCTAAAATAGCGTACAATACTTCAGCTTCCGGGGCTTCGCTGGGGGAGCTTACAGCGCCCCCCCCCTTCCCCCCGAGTAGTGCCCCCATGGAGATTTGGGACCTGTGCCTTTTGGCTGCCGGTCTGCCTCTGAATAGAACTTTGAGGGACAATGCTTTTTACAGGCATCGGCACTACGGCAGTAGAACCAATTATAACTTGATGAGCGCGGTTTAAAAGACAACCTTCAATTCAATTAAGTACATTACCAGAAACATCAGCATTGTTTTAATTTAGCAATTAATTTAGTGTTAACGACTTGATTCAAATGCCTTTGCGCGCTCATTGAACATCTGTTGGAATACCATAGTCCACACTGAAGATGTTCAATCCTTGAGCGCAGAAAGCAATTGTAATGTTGTAGAGAGCAAACCCAAATTGGTCATTGGAAAGTACGGTGTTGTCATCCAGAAAAAAAGACGATATGATTTTTGATAATGCGCTCCATAACCTTACATGGCACACAGTTGAGTGCAATCGGTTGGTAGGTCTTGGGTTCTTTTTTAGAAAATAGGGATTATCCGAGCAGATTTTCACACAACAGGCAAAGTGGCTTGGTGAAAGACAGACTGAAAATAATGGAAAGCGGTGCAGAGATTTCAATGGCAATGTCTTTATAGAATGAGGTAGAGAAACCATATGGGCCAATAGAATTACTAGATTTGAACATTCGTCCCAAAAGGAAAATATATGAAATCCTTTCTTCATGTGGTACGCAGAGGTTTTCAATTACGTTTTGTGTATTACGAGTGTTTAAAAAGATCTGTTATTGTAATAAACAAGCACAAAACAATTGATTTGCCCTTTAACATTGATAAATAATCAATCATTCTTTTAACAGAGACAAGAAACTTGCTTTTTCTCATGACTGTTTATATCAACTTGTAGCGCAAAGAATCCAAGCTAACAGATCAGCAGAAGAAAATAGAACATGGCCTTGCACCGTTTCCCCTTTACACGTGCTTGCATGTGAAAGAAAACGTTACTGCAAAAGTATTCCAAGGTATACTATCGTTTCACCATAAAGTATCGAGCCATTTGCAACTGTAGCATGATAAATACTTGTAATTATATGGGTAAGTGTGTAAAAAGAATGTCTGAACAGACCATTTTTACGCCGGGAAAGAAAAACATCCTTCCTTCACCTTAAAAAAAAACAGCTACTCAAGTAAAAAATTTTACATTTATATTGTTGTGAAAAAGTCAATGGAGATCTTTAATGGTTACAGGCAGATTGAACTTCTCATTACTCTTCAAAGCGTATGGGCACACCCAGTCCCAGAGCCACAATTAAAAAAAAAAGAGGGTCTTAATGAATAAAGGACAAGATGACCCATTAATGTAACACATGAATTGAATATATGTCAAAGTCAAGGTTTTACCAGTTGTATCGTTATACACCCAACTTTTTTCCCCAAAATATTCAAAATTAGAACCCATTTTTTTTCAGACTCAGAATTGTATTTAGGATCCAAAGTGATCTTCAGTCCCTACATAACAGTACTTTTTTCAACTTAGAAAAAAAAATTTGGTCATACGTTTCAGATCAGATAAACAGAAATTCTTGGACACCTTTAAATTTAAAAAATATTTAAAAAAAAAACAGTCTTTATTATTTAAAAAACATTAATTGGTCTGTTTAGTTCCTGTTATTGTATTTGCATTCATATTTTCTTGTGTTAATTAATAGTCATCACTGTTAATTAAAAGAATAATAGACGACTTCTCCCAATGCTAAAGTGATTCTAAATTAATTACTTATCCACAGAATGGTTGGAGTTTTCTCCATATGAAGTAGGCATTGCCAAATATGGTACCTTCATGAAGACATCAATGTTCGGATCCAAAATGTTTCTGGGACGAGTAGTGAAGAAATATGAAGAGTACCCTTTGCACTACCTACAAGGTAATTTTCGTCTTTCACGTATCAGAAACATAATGATAAGATAGAATTAGTTTTTTGGTTAAGTGTACTGAACTCCAACAGGCTCATTTTACTTTGGTGTTCATCAGCCGTTTACCTCAGTGCTTTGACTTCCTGTGCTGAATGCAGCTAACACCATCTACCCAAAACCATAAGTCTTTCAGAAACTGCAGGTTCCCGACCTTGACCCCAGTCATCAGATCCTCCCGACATTCCACAACAAGGGCATTGTTTGAACTCTGCATTGCACTCCATAATGTGGCCTGTTGCAAAAGCACATCTTGCCATTCCTACAAGCAATGTGGTGATCCGAGTATCTCAAACAGCTCTGTGCTCTTTTTGTGAGCCCACAGTACACCATTGCCAATTCATTCATAGCTGTGTTTGTATAGCTACTACACGTTGCAAGGCCATACAACACTATGGTCTTAATCAAGTGAAGTTTAACTTCTTCAGTCGAGGTGCTAAGGGTGTGCAAAATTGCATTGCCAGCCCTACACAGTCCAGCCCTCGTTTCTAAACATGGAGATCATCAGATACATCGTCATTTACCTCTACATCCAAGTAAGTCACAGAAGTGGCCCACGCCAGATTAGAGCCATTAAGATGCAACGGTTCAACACCGGTAACATTGCATCCGAAGATGACACCACCAGCTTAAAAAAATGTAGGAAAGACCCTTAGTTTTGGCCGTGTAACTCGGTATGTCCAACAGAAATTGCAGCGCATGCCTGCTAAGTGCAAGAAGAACGATGTCAACATATGCAACAATGTTGAGCACTGTGCCATTAATCCAGCAATCCGCGGGCAGTCTTCATCCCTCTCACCAGATCATCTAATACCAGAAAAAAAAGAGAAATGGTTGAAGGGGAAATGCCCTGCATGACATCACATGCAGCAGCGAACGGGGTAGAAGAATAATCACCCCCATCGTGTTAAGAGTCTGCCGATTGTAAGATTTACTCACCACATTTACAGTATATTCTGGTGGTCTGTGTTCCTAAAGGGCACGAATCAGAGCCTCATGAGACACCTTGTAGAAGGCGTTAAGAGACGTCAGCGAAGCACGCGTAAACTTTTGAGCCTATTGTTTGGAACCGGTGTAGTGTCTCTTTAACTGCATGAACAGCCAGGAAAGTTGATGCTTGCGCTTAAACCCAAACCGAGCATCACAGGTATTGGTCACATGTTTAAGACGGGACAGTAAAACAAGATCCAAGACCTTCAACAGTCGGCTCATAAGGGCAATCCCATGATAGTTCTATGCGTTGGGTTAGCTGTATTCTTTTTAAGGATAGGCAGAATTGTAGACCTGGTAATGGCCTCTGGGCAATATCCATGATACAGGGCAGCGAAGAAAATAAGAGCGGTGTGACAATGTGTGAGAAAACCTGAAAATCGAAGACGTTCCGTGGTTATCCTGCTCATCAGGGCCCAGGCCTTTTTTAAACTTTGTTCCCAAGAAAAGTTTAATTTTAGCTGCACCAACTTTGAGGGCTGTGTGGACACCTTGCCCCACTGCAGTGTTTTCAACTTCCGGTACGTTTACCTCTAGGCAAGTAAACAGCACCTCGAATTTTTATCCCTACATGCACAAATCGTTGTCTCGCCAGAGGTTTCGTCAATCCTATCAGTAGAAGATCGGTGCTAGAAATTGACGAAATGCTTCTTACATTCAAGGTAATCATGTTTTATCCCCTTAAATCATGGTTTTTCTGCTCCAAAATTAACTAAAAGCGTCATACATAAAGCAAACTAATTAAATTAATAAACTAATAAAGTGAATAAATGTGAATAAAGGGATTGTGTTAATGCTACACCGAAGCTAAATCATGTACGTGAACGATTGCATAAACGGCGAATTTTCCACGCTGGAGTTAGGCCTAAACAGCCTCATTGGGTTATAACTTTGTTACGGTCCACCCCTTTTTTTTATCGAATTAATTTTAACAGCCCTTGGGCATTTAATAGGCAATTTATGGTAGTATTATTCACACGAGCGAATCGAGAAGCTTCACTTGTTTGTTCGCAAAAGGGCAACCAACACACTTTTATCCACTAATAAATATAATTAAAATGCTAAGATGTCCGATTATTCTTTAATATGAAAAGTTTTGCCCAATGTCTCTAATCATTGCCTATTGTAAATTGTGCATTAATACTTATATAATTAATTTTTTCACAATACAAGTGGAGTCCTGACTGGCCCTAGTAAATGATTAATGCAACTTCAAATGAAGCTTACATTTTACTGTGATTTGTAGGTATTTGGGGAAGTGCTTTCTGCATTTTATTCAAACAAATTACACAAGAAAACAGGAGAAAAGACCTGGCACAGCTACTGAGGGAAGAAAATGATGAAGAAAACGAAGCGGAACTAGATAAGCAGTTAGGTCAGCCATTTTTTTTACCATGGTTCACTGCATGGGTCACACAACATCTTAACATAAGCTACTTCATACCATTCAGAAAACTTCACGATAACAGACGACCACGAGGAACAAGATTCGTCTGATGAGGAAGGGGATACACCTAGACCACGAAGAACATTACCAAGCCAAACTGCAAATGCTGATCCACATAAACCGTAAGTACTGTACCTTTTGTTAACTTGTCTGTGATTAATTTGATTTTGAATTCAGCTCTATTTCGTACAAAAAACATTATCACATACATAATAGGTTTTCTTGAAGATGTTTCTTTACTCATAATTCTGTCATTTTGCCTTAATTTTATGCATTATTAATTGTAATAAAAATATAAATGTAGCCTAGGTTGTGTTGTGTTACTGACAAGAAAATATTACAATGTGTTATTACATTAATGATGGAACACACCAACAATTAAACTTTAACGTTTTCTGTTCTAAAGGAGGAGGCTCTCATCAGATACAAAACGGAAAACGCAAACATCTTTATGGCAAGGAATGGTAAACAACCTCTTCACCAGCAGCTGGCTAGACACGTGTGCCGGCAGGGCAGGAATGATCCACAATCCACTTCGAGGGGTATCGCTTAACTACCTCTACCCAATTTCTCCATTTTCACCAACAACACCCAGCGACGGTAAAACACTAGTGTAAACAAACTTTATTGCCGAGCTTGAAAGCTAATTTTGCTTCTTTTGTTCAGCCAATGAAAGTACAGTAGTCTTGGCACAAAACACCAATACAACTGTACCTCTCAGCTGATTACAGTTTTGTGCTCTAGGTTTTATAGGTCAGCTACAATGTAAATTGTAGTGCAAGCCCTAAACCCTGCTGTTTAAAGAGGGTGTTTCAGCGCCAAAGAATTGGTCCGTTTAATGGTGGCTGTGCATATCGACAATCAAATCATTCCAGCTGGCGGCCAAAAGTAGGAATAGAAGAATAAATGATTTGAAAGTAGCATTGACGTAAGCTTAAAAAAGCCACTGTAATAAATTCAACCATATCCTTGAGCACCATACAATTCTCAGATGCAGATACTCTTTTAAAGCATTCCGACTGATTACATATAGCTTTGAACTCCTAATGTCAAGTTCCTTGGTGAATGCTAAGAAAAGTTTTCTATAGTTAGCTATGCTTGAGGTTCAAAGCAATGTTGGGTGGAGCACCATTACACACTGCAGGTCAAGTCATCAACAATATCTGCTAATTAGCAACGTTTGCTTCTTCCTCCAACTGCAGCAACACTTTCTTCGATACGAATCAAGTGCACCACAGACCATTACAATAAATCCCAATTGTATGTTTGTCAGCAAAAACACTGCTGTAAAATTGGAAAATATTTATAGTAATAGATCACCGAATAAAACTTATAAACTAGTTGGGCCCGGCGATTTAGTAAGACGCCATGCTGTCACACCACTTAAATATTAGTAGGTAGGAATGGACTTGTTAGTGCACGTGTTGTACCTAGACAGGTAATTCATAGTCTTATCAATCAGTTAATAAAACTAAATGCACGGTGGTGACGTCACGCCAACACATCCCCATGCTAAAAGTGTAGCCGTTATATACGGTTAATCTGAAAACCCACACACGTGACCGTGGGTTAATTTTGATAACCCACACTTTTTTGGATAATCTGACACTTTTTCCGCGCTCTACACACCCACTGCTCTACCACGTGACATACTTTGCAAAACTACCGTACACAACACAAATTCAACCAACATAAATAAGCACATTTGCAACCTGCGACATTTATCGTACTAACGCGAAAAAAAAAAACCTCGCGTAGGCTACTATGCTAGAACCCCACCCATGTAAGAATGGCCCAATCCGTCAACCTTTCGCTCCGACAGTACTAAAACTAGGCTACCGACACTTGTAAACATACCTAAATACACCTAAAAACATACGATACTCAAGCGAACAGCACATTTGTAACCTGGCGACATTTTCCGCACTAACATGAAAAAAAAAAAACCTCACGTACGATGCTAGCCCCCTCCCCACCCCCATCCATGAATGAATAGCCGAATCCGACAACCTTTCGTTCCGACTGTACGAAAACTAGCGTACTGACACCTTTTAAAACACACCTAAAAACCTACGAGACTCAAGCGAATAGCGCATTTTATACGCTATATCTTATTTAAACTAATAAAGTAGACAAAATACGGTTTTACCTTAAACAACGTCGGTGACTGGGACTGAATATAGGGACGTCCTCGCGTACGTGAGAATTTCGCAGACAGGAAGTTTAAACCGGAAGTTTGAGTTCAGGAATTTACGTCATGTTTCACAAATAAAATTTTCAAATAAATTTTTTTTTTAAATCTCAAATAACTAGATGTTGGCTTGACGTCACACCTTAGCATTAAAATACATATCCGTGAGCCGTTGTCGATTTAACAGTTATAATTGCTCTTGAGCTCGAACGGCTAATCCACTATCGAGGGGCTGGAGGGAGAGCCCCCCTCCACCCCCTCGATAGTGGACTAGCCGTTTCTCGCTCGCTCGCAATTATAACTGTTAAATCGACAACGGCTCACGGATATCTACTACTAAACCATGCAGTGGACTAGAAAGTTTGTCAAACTGTTTTCAAAGACTTATTCCTTCATCGTTATTGCAACTTTGCCCATGCACTACACAGAAGCCTGAATAAACTGAAATTTTTGCCATCAAAACTTCGGTATAAAGTTTATTCGTTTAGTCATCATCCGTATTCCGTATGCTGTCCCACTGATGTTTATTTCTGTTAGGGCCCAGTGTTTGATTGGCCAGATTTTTCCGTCAACAATTCATGTAATAATATTTCGTTTATAACTGATTGTTACTACTTATAGACATTACCTTTAACATTGACGGCTGCTCGCCCTTTTTTATCGTTACCCGTGCAAAGAATAAACACGTACGCACTTTTTCATTGCTACCGTGCCAAATATGAACATGCGCTCCTTTTTTCACTAACGTCGTGAAAAGAATGAACATGCACGCCTTATTGCATTAATATGCTGTGTTTGGAGTGGCTGTCACAATGGCTGCTTTCTCCGTCTACCAACCCTCGCCTATGGTTCAGTGCAAGCAAAATATACATGTATATACTTGCCTAAAAAATTATAAGGTGATAAAATAAAAACCCAGCTATCAAATTTCTCCAATTGTCAAAGCAGTCACGCACTCGTCCATGCGCACACAGATACTAGCAGTATACGTATGTACTGTACATACATGTATACACATTTCGCATTTATATATTGCTGCACAGACGAGATCAGAATACTAAAATATCTGCCCCTAATGTGTCAATATGAAAGGGTTCTACGGACCTAAACTCTTCCAACCATCTATCCACTCATGGTCGCAGTAATAGTTGCCACTGTCCTTTAAGGGGGTATTGTGGTCACGGATGGCTTTAACGTTTTGGTAAAGCATTATTATGCTAGACACTGCAATCATTTTGGGTATGTGCATTGTTGCACCTGGCAGGGTGACTTATGGTTATTCTGAAAGTCTTGTTATTTTGATGGTGTTGGTGATCGTTCACCACCGAAGTGGCTGTCACCACTTAAATATTAGTAGGTAGGAATGGACTTGTTAGTTAACGTGTTGTACCTAGACAGGTAATTCATAGTCTAATCAATCAGTTAATAAAACCAAGAGCTAATAAAACCACCTATCTCACTCTTGATAAAACTAAACCATGCAATGGACTAGAAAGTGTATCTGAAACTGATTTCAAGGACTGCTATTCCTTCGTAGTTATTGCGACTTTGTCCATGCACTACACAGGAGCCTGAATAAATTGAAATAATTTCTATTAAAACTTTGGTGTAAAGTTTATTCATCTAGTCATCATCCGGCGATCTCAACACGCCATCGGGTAGGGAAGTGAGAAGGAAGAAAACACAAGGTTTACCACATTCCATATTGCTGGATAGTATAGTTTTGTCATGAAACCAAGGTCGTACAGTACTTAAATTTAAAGTAATTATTTTTCAGATGTTGATTTCAAGGGTAGCCACGAAGCTCTTCCTACAGATGCCAAAAAGCTGTACCTAGTGGATGGAGGTTTAACATTTAATTCTCCATACCCTCTGCTGCTGCGTCCTCAGCGTGGTGTTGAACTCTATCTCAGCTTTGATTTCAGTGCACGGCCATCAGATCAAACACCACCATTCAAGGTAAACATTGTAGCAATACTCAATGAGAAGAGACAAGTACTACATTTAGTTGAAAAATAAGACTGACGTGATCTACAAGAGCACCAACATTTATTCAACAAGACGTCATTTGACCACATATAAACAACAGTCACCATGACCAAGTACATCAAAGAGTAGCAGAAAAAAATGGAAAAAACACGACCACCACCATTATTCAAAAAAATGCACACGATCAGATGAGTGTTAGTAGGATGTAAATCACTACCACCTAAAACACTGTTGCAAACATAGAACCTCATAACGGGGAAACATAAGTTCAAGCACAGAAAATATCTTTAATTGAGAGTTTGTGCACGACAAACAAAACCATTTTCAAAGCCTGCTAACTTAAAGCCAACGTCAAAGCACTTGCACGTTAAATTGTCATTATTAAAAAAGGAATTCATTTTGTTGGTTGTTATGATTTAATATTTATATTCACAAACTACAACCCTTTTTTTTATTCTAGGAATTGCTGCTAGCTGAGAAATGGGCTAAATGCAATAATGTTCTATTTCCACCAATTGAAGAGCAAGCAAGAGCGTATGCACGCCAGCCAGTACAAGAATGTTACGTATTCAAACACCCAGAAGAACCTTTCTGTCCAGTTATTTTACACTTCGCCATCATTAACAACAAATTTCGAACCCATACAGCACCAGGTAAGTACACATCCAAAACCACTTTCATGGATTATTCATGTTTCATGATGGCAGGCCAAATTAGTCATTGGAAATCTGAAGCATTTAAATTCAACTAAATTGAGATATGAAGGTTAACAAGCTAAAATGGATGCGAACTTGTTAAAGGATGACTGAACCCTTGATCGTTGAGTATTAATACTCTTAACTGTTGCAAAAAAATCACTTAAGCTTTGGCCAAAAGTACAAGTTCAAGACGGGATTGATTTGCGAGTTTTCGTTGGATATAACATAGGCAAGTCTCTATGTTCTTCACCTTCTTCAGGTGAATTGGGACGAAGAACACAACACTATATGTCACAACATTTTAAAAACACCGTTCTTCACGAAATAACCAAAAGTCAATCATAAATCTTTGATATGCGAATTCAACATGTAGCCAAAATCACTATTAGAGATCTAACAACAAGCCTAGTTGAGAAATCGACGGACTTCTTGCCCACTCCTGCTATCACTGATGAAGAGGGAGTCACTGTTGACAATAGCTGACAGTTGACTCAAGCAGTGCAAACTTCAAGATGTAGGACTCAACCACAAGTGGTCAACAAGACCCTTGAGCCTGAAGATGGTAGCATTAGTAATCAGCGAAAAATTTGCATATCAAAGATTTATTGATTGAGTTTTGGTTATTGTGTGAAGAACGGTGTTTTTAAAATTTCTAAAATTTGTTTATGACCAAAGTAAAATGAGCCTATTGGCATTAAAAAAAGTCACTATGTGTTAGTACGAATTTCTTAGTAGTGGTGTGTAGGGTTGGGTTCAGTGACGGTGCTAGGGGTGGAACCTTGCATAAAAAAAACCTTGCAGGCTAAACTTGATACCAAATGAATAAACTGAGCTTTTTTATTTTATTTTTATTTATTTATCAATGAATTCAATTATCGAATAATAAATAAAACGTTTTGCAGCAACTTCGCAATATATGTGCCCCCCCCCCCCAATTTATTTGGTATGTTTATGGGGCATATTTTACAAAAAAAAATGGACTGCATTGCAACTTACGTAACATTCAGGTTGAATCAAACAGAATAAAATTGCTCAACATCGCTGCCTTAAAAAGAAAATCCTTGGCCCACTCCAGTTTCCAGATGTGCCCACTGTCGGCACCCCAAACATTTTGTCCTGATGCAGTCACTGGTTGTGTTCTTCATCCAGTTCGAGTGAACAAGGTAGAAGAACATAAGAGAGTTGTCTATGTTAATACGCTGAAAATTCACAAATCAACCCCGTGTTGAACTCGTACTTTTGGTCAAAGCTAAGTGCTGACTGCAATTGTCCATCAAGACAAAGTAAACATGCTCCTGTCGGCATTTCGTACTCTCTAACTGCTTCAGACTTAACTGTGTATTAGCAAGACTCAAATGAGCTGCTAATTGATCAAACGTGGCAACGTTCTACCTGCTCGACATTAAACTGGTACAGAACCACAGCAGCCCTGTCGAAATGAAAATTAAAGAGACTTTTGGTGCATTTCCTGAAACAGTTTCATAGAAGTTAAGGTATGGGTAGGTTGAGGAGAAATTGAGATACTAGCAACTTTTTAATGCATAGACTTGCTAGGGAGAGACTTACTCACCAGATTGCTTCTAGAGGGCATCAACGATTCCACTTGACATTTTCTGTTCACTATATGACTCAGGAAAAAATGCTTTGCATACGAGACCTGGTTTTTCTTTTTTTTTAAGTATCTTTCCTTAGTGAATATGCGCTAACACAAACTAAAGAAAGCAAAAATATGGCTAATTACCGTAAATCATGTATTACAACCCCCACCCATGCTTTAAGGTCAACATCGTGTTAAAACCAACCCCTTAAATCTTAGTTTTCTGCTGAAAATTAACTAAAAACTTCATAACTTTCACCCCCTTAAATCATAGTTTTTTTCTGCCTCAAAGTTAACCAAACTACTGGAAGGACGTGTGGATGACTCACTCCAGGATAGACGATGAGATCACTTTCTCCTGTTAACAATATGGCCATTGCATGCTGAGATCGCGGTGAAGTTTGTAGTCACGAAGGTTTGTGGGACTAGAAATTAGTTTTAAGCGTGAATTATGTTGGATTTGGAGGAGTGACCATCTAATAAAACTAAATTTGTGAATAAACGAAAATTGCATTTTCGCTCGACTGAATCTAGATCCATGGGCCGAATATTTTTGCAAGAACGGCCGACTTGTCACCAAAATTCGGCTAGATTCGAGTAGTCAAATATTTTTCCGACCGAGAATCAGCTAAGCTAAGGCTGAAAAAACTTTTACATTGTTGCTTGTATGGCTGATGATAGAACTAAGTGGTACAATAGCTTATTACTGTGGTATTCAAGCTCGAGTATAGTACGGTCGCTAAGTATGAAAGTATTGTCGCCTAGTTAGTGCTACTGTTTGGGTTTTACTTAAAACAGTACTGCCAAATTTATTACACTTCTCAAACGGACAAAACAAGTTTATGCTAACATATGCCAGAACAATAACAAGCTATCATAAAAGCTCATGTTATTCTACAGCACCACAACCGACTCTGCAAAGCAACAGCGCGTTATGTCGCCATTCGGATTATGGAAATCATTCAAGAGTGATTGATGACGAAGTCGCCTGTCGATGTGTTACTAAGATACAAGGAAACGCTACATTTCAAACTAACTTCTGTTTGGAACCTGGTTGGCTTTGAGTCTTTTTGTGATTGATTTCCATACCTTAGACTACCACTTGTTTGTAGTGTGCGATGCGAAGTAAACCATCCATCGTTGCAACATAAAGCAGCTTGTTGGATTTGACTTTAAGCCATATTTTTTCCAGTAGCCAGCATTCGGCTTATGAAATATATTTGGTTGTGGCGGCTAATGGTGGCAGCTTTGGACTCTAACTGAATCCAAATCGTACGTGAATGCTTTAACGGATACAGCGCACAGGAGTTCCTGATTGTGAATCGCGTTGATGTTACCGAGGGGTTTTAGTGGTTAGAAAATATTTTTAACTTTTGAGTTACATTTGATTTTGGAGAATACAATGATCTAATTTGTGAGTAAATTATTATTAATTTCACAATCGAACCACAAAATGATCCATACATATATCAACAAACGTAGGTTTAACTGGCCTAAGCCATACAAATACTCTGACAATTGGCAAACCCAGCCAAAGCAGACAAAAAAACAAAACGGTGTTAGCCGTCAACTACATTGTGCTCCCATACAACACGGAATGCCACATATTCACGGTACTGCCTCTTTGACTAGCAAAGTGAGTAATCGTGTGTACAAGAGTGTTGGCGGACGCCAGCACCCCTGAGCGGAAGCCCAAACTGCCTTCCTCCTGATAGCAGTAGCCGACAAAAGATTGTTCTCCACCAGCAGTTGACTGGCGCTTGACCATGCTGGCCGACCATGGACCCGTCTCACGGCATTATTGTAGCAAACACGAAGCTTGTTCATGCCGGCTTTTCTATAGTCAATCCACAAGCTGCACGTGTACAGGCTGGCACAGTAAGCTTTTAGCAGGCGGTTCTTAACAAATCTGTCGCAAGTGCCAAATTTAGCTGCACGTGTGTTCCCAGCAATGCACAATGCATGATACTGCCAGCGAATATACGCGTCATCACGTAGGTCCTCACTGATGATGTGCCCCAGATACCTAGCACTTTGAACATACTTCACTAACTTGCCAGCTAGGAAGATCTTTGCTGGGGTAAAGTTCTTCCATCCAAACCGATTTCTCAGGGTTAAAACACAAATCCAGCTGAGCTGCAACGAGTACACAAGTATTCAGTAACGTTTGAAGGGACTTGGCGGAGGGGCACAGAATAGCGAGATCATCAGCAGAACAAATATTGTTCACACAGTTGCCCCCCACGTGGCAACCAATGCCTTTCTCAGCAAGAGACTGACTAAAAGAGAACAAAGATATTGCGTTAATGCTAGATTGAATCCTGATCCCTTACGTGAATGATCACATTATTGCTGACTTTACCGTGATAGAGAAAACTCTGTCCCTGGGACAGAAGTTTAGAAAATAGATTATGCTCGTTTTAACACGATAGCGGGGGCCCCCCGCCCACCAATTTTAGCCAAACCCAAGGGCATTTAATACACGACTTATGGTATACAGGGAACACCCTCTACTAGTGTTGAATTGCTGCTGCCATAGTACACAGCATGTTGGGAAAAGTGCCGCACACATTAACTCTACCCATTTAAATCCTTGGAAACGGTAAGAATTTTTAAAGCTATAAACTTTTATACTTTTCAGGTATACGAAGAACCACGAAGGAAGAAATAGAATTTGGTGATTTTGAAATATTCGACGATCCTCAAAACCCATATTCTCTGTACAACTTCAATTATTCGCCACGGGAATTTCAGCGCATGTCGAAATTAATGGAATTCAACACACTCTCCAGTTTGGACTTGATCAAAGAAACAATTGCAAACACAATTGAAAGGAAACGCAAAATGTTACCAAGGCCTCCGATTTCCCTAACGGATGTTGCAAAGCTTAAAATGAGGTTTCGGACTCCGGTTGCACGTGATGCTTTTGACAAACTAAAAGCTTATGTGCGAAGTTTCTCAAGGGAAGATATCAAAGTAGATCAGAACAATGAAAAGTGCCAACCCCTCTCAGAACATGCTGAAGTAAGCAGTGAGTCTGACAGCAGTGACGAAAATGACATATCTGGCCTTGCAAATCATCAACCTAACGGCCAAAACCACAGCAAGGCACGCAAGAGTATTCATTGAAGATTATTCAGTTCCTTCAAATATAACATTATAATCCATATTTTTATTTATAATCACATACCATAAGCGATTTCCCAAATGTCTTTATACATTTATAAACACATTTTTCATTTTCAGTGTTCATACGTGCATCGGTGTTTTGAATTAATGGAAATGGTGTATTAAATGTCCTGACGCCTTATGCCATGTACAAACTTGCATAATTTTTATTTATGAAAGGTAACTTGAGTAAGCTTTAGACTTAAGGGGCAGTAGTCGTAACTGCTTGGGCTTCACGGCACATTGTATAAAACAAGAGATCAAATTCTAAAACCGCAAGGCCATGTGAAGTGTGTGCTTCAATAATGTCGAAGACATAACTAAACACAATGCTACGAAGCGGTATAACAGTTACTGAGACTTTAATTTCACCCCGCATAACTAGCATTTTCTTACTGTTTTGAAAGGTCCTAGCACCCTTAGCCACTTTTTTCTCTCTCCTGGGGGTGACTGGGGTTGTTTGTCACCCCACAGGTTTCATTTGTCAACCTCAAAATTGGCAGCTAAGACAATTAAAAAGAAGTGACGTGACTAGGAACATTTTCCTGGAAGGAAGAGAGAGAGAAATAAATTTCTATCCATCATCAATTTAAAAAAAAAAAAAAAAAAAACGAAAATTTTAACATGGTTTAAAATTAGTTTTTACTATCCTAAAATACTCACCTTCAGTAATTCATGCTAAAATCACTTATTTTGGCTTATCATTGCCCAAAACCAAAAAATAAAATCTATTTTTTGTCGTCTCCGTGAGTTTCTCCCTCTGCCCGCCAGGCGCGCCACTGTGTCTACACACAGATGCGGCCGCCCTCTTGGCTAATCCTCACATTCGCTTATTGAACCTTTCTGTTCAGCGATTGCGGGGTGGCGGGGGGGTTTACATTACTGAAGGTGAGTATTTTAGGATAGTAAAAACTAATTTTAAACCATGTTAAAATTTTCGTTTCTTACTATCTGCAAAATACTGACCTTCAGTAATTCATGCTGACTTTGTCGCCCTGGCGGTGGGCGCTGAACATAACCTGAAAACTAGACAATTAAAAAAACCACAATTAGTCACCCTGTTACTAGGGAATTGGTCGCAACAGTTACCCACCTTTTACCGTGTGTGCGTCCTTTTCACTCTCCCTCGTCTGCCATTTACGTGACTGCCTCCACCTCTGTGTTGGCCGTCCGTTGTGTGCGTTGACTGTTGCCTGTGCGCCAGTTTCCCTGCGTGTGGTTTGCTTCCACCAGGGTGCACTTGTAACTTCTCCTGCGTGTGTTTACACTCGTGTTCTTGCTGACACTAGTGAGACCTTCGCTGTGATCCACCTCCCCGGCCCCTCACTGGGTGAATCTCTGACCAGCTACTACGTGTTCTCTGATCACTGTGGCACCACTTTCTCTACTTGTGTCCCTGAGGTAGTGGCTCACGAAGGTGTTCCGGTTGTTCCATGCGCATGCCGCCACCACCTCGTCCAGAGGCGTCCCGCAGCCATATGCCCACGAGGCTGCGAGGGCCCTTAGTTCATGCGCTCTTATGTTGCGAGGAAGGTCCGCACAGTCTGCTCCCAAATCGTATGCTCTCCGAATAACCGCGCAGATCCATTTTCCCAGCTTGAACGGCGTCACTGCTTTGTTGATAGCCCTGTCCTGCTTTTCGTCCACCTGCAGGAACAAAGGTGACGGGCTTGTATCCTCTTCCGCTGGTGCCTCGACCTCCGTCCGTACCAAATAGTGGCGGAGCGCGCGGATCGGGCACTGTAACTTTTCTTCGTCTCCCGTATGCACCAACGGGCCTAGAGCTAGAATCGTGACTGGTGTAGGGGCCACATCTGGTCTCGAGTTCTTTGCCGTGAAGTGTGCAGGGAAGGACAGAGATACTTTGGACCAGTTCCTGGCAAAACGAATATGGTTCCGCCCCCTAGAAAAAGCTGCCACCTCACTCTGCCTTGCTGCTGAGGCTAGCGCTATCAGGAAAACGGTCTTCTGGGTTAGATGTAAAATAGATGCCTTCCGAAGTGGTTCATATGGTGGACCCGACAGGCTCTTGAGGACCAACGGGAGGTTCCATTTTGGAAACAGTGTCCGTGTCCGCGGTCTCGCCTGGTCAAATCCCAGCATGACTTTCGACAACAGACGATTTTCCACCACTTCCTTTTGCCCTAGGCACGACAACACCGAATTAATTGCAGATCTGTAACCCTTGATGGCCGATGGCGCCAATCCTGTATGGAAAAGACCTTCCAAAAAATCTGCAATGTCGAACTCAGACGGTCTACACGGGTCGACGTCCTTGTCCGAGCACCAACCGTACCACTTCTTCCATTTTGATTCATAGTTGTTACGCGTCGATTCTCTTAGACCGACTATGATCCTTTCCGCCACCTCCACGGAGCATCCTTTCTTCTGCAGGTTGATCCTTAAAGTAGCCACCCGTGAAGATGAAGAATCCCAGGATTCTGATGAAGGGTCCGTCCTCTGTGCTGTGACAGTAGTTTCTCCGTGATTGGTAAGGGGACTGGTTCCTCTTTCTTGAGTTCGAGGATGTCCGGGAACCAGGACGCCGCCGGCCAGAGAGGTGCCACTACAATGAATGCCCCGTCGGACTCCCTGATCTTGTTGATCACCGTCTGAAGCATCGAGAAAGGTGGGAATGCGTATGCAAACATTCCCCCCCACGGAATGGATAGCGCGTCGGTCGCCCACGCCTGCGGGTCTGGAAACGGGGAAACATATGCTGGCACTTGGTGGTTGAACCGCGTTGCAAATAGGTCCACCACTGGTTGACCCCACTTTTTGAACAACGCCTTGCAAATCCTCTTGTCGAGCATCCATTCCGTGGTTGGGACTGTCTTGGCCCTCGACAGCTCGTCCGCCCAAACGTTCAGCTTTCCCGCTATGTGTCTGGGTACTAGTGTGATGTCGTTCTGTTCGCAGAAGACCAAAAGTGACGACGTTTCTTCCATCAAGGATCTTGAGTGCGTGCCTCCCCCCTTGCGCACGTAGGCTACCGCCGTTGAGTTGTCCGTCATCACCCCTATGACCTTGTGTGCTACCATGTCTTTCCACTCGTGAAGTGCGTATCGCACAGCTCTCAGTTCCCGTAGATTGATGTGGAGGCTTATCTCTTGACTTGACCAGGATCCCGCCGTTTGTGCACCCTCTAGGTGGGCTCCCCAACCAGTCGCTGAAGCATCCGAGAACAATAGTTTCTCCGGAATTGGTTCCCTTGTTGGCACCCCTCGTTCCAATGTGGCAGGTGTCAGCCACCACTCCGCACACTCTCTCGGGAAATGCTGCAGGCTTATCCAGTCTTTCCAGCTCACTCTTGGATACCACTCGTCCTTCCTGAACCAATGGAGGGGCTTCACTTTCCACTGGCCCAGAGGTACCAATCTCGCGTTCGAGTCTGCGATCCCTATGGCCGATGCCAATTCTTTTGCGGTTATCCGTTCTCTCCGGAGAAGCATTAGCATCGCTGCTTTTGTGCTTTCTATCCTTTCTTTGGACGGTCGAACCAGCCCTATTCGAGTGTCGAACTCCGCACCAAGGAAAACGAAGACTTGCTGAGGGGTGAACCGTGACTTCTTCGCATTGATGCCAAGTCCCAGTCTTCTGAAGAGTGAAGCGCAAAGGTGCAATTGTCGCGTCAGTTCTTCTGCTTGTTGGTGCCTCACCAGCCAGTCGTCTAAATAGGCGTGCGCTCGAATGTGTTTGCGATGAAGTTCTGCTAATACCGGTTTCATGACTCTGGTGAACACTTGAGGCGCTGTGGCCAGTCCGAACGGGAGCGTCTTGAACTGGTAAGAAACTCCTCCCACCACCAGACGAAAAAAATGTTGGACCTCCTTGTGTAGTGGTATGTGGAGGTAAGCATCCTCTAGGTCTATAGATGCTGTAAAGTCTCCCAGTTGGATTGCTTCCCTGATTGTTCCTATAGTTTCCATTTTGAAATGCTCTATGAGGATGTGAGAGTTCAACTTCCGGAGATTGAAAATGAGTCGCTTTCCGCCGCCTTTCTTCGAGATCACCCTCGCCGGACTCCAGAAGCCCTTGGAACCCAGCGGTGAAAGAATCAATGCCCCTTTTCTCACTAGGGCGTCCACTTCCTCCTGCAATTCCCTGTTTACCACGGTCCCTTCCATCCAGGCTGGTGGCTTGTCTGTCAGCACTGGATGGGAGGAAAACGGAGGATAATATCCGTGTTGTATGGTATCTAGTATGAAATTGTCTTTGGTCAGTAGTTGCCACTCTTTCAGGTGCCTTGATAATCTTCCCCCCACCGGACGGTGAAGCGGGAGAAGATCTATCTGGTGATTGTCACTGACGGTTTGACCTCCTTCCCCTTCCTCGGAAGGAGCTCCTTCCCCGAGCGAAAACTGCGTTACCTCTCCTGCTCCGGGAAGGGGGAGGGGCAGTCTGTTCTCGAAAGGGCGCGGAATCCAAAATTTTTTCACCCTGCATCTTTCTTTGCACACCTTTGGCTTCCCCTGGTCCGAAGCTCTGTCCTCTGAAGTTGCCAGCAAATCTACCAAACGGCCGCCTACCTCTTTGTTGGGGAAAAGATCCTCCAGTAGCACCGGACGGCCTAGTCTTCTCCTTGAGATCCGGAGCCAGTTCCAGCAGTTTGCCGTCGAACACTGCCGATGACGCATGAATCGGGAGCAGACGCAGTTGTCCCATCACATCCGTGGGGATGTGGGCCGCCGACTCTAGGAGGGCATCACGTTTCCTAAAAACCGAGTTAAGCAATAGCCTCGCCAACCAGTTCAAGCTGTCTTTCTGGAAGGATGAGGCCCTTTTCATGAGGTGGAGGCATTCGCGTACCGTCTCGTCATCCCGCAACTCGGGTTTGTTACGTACCAGTGTCTTGATGGCCGCCGTCGAAGCTGAATACACGAGCTCCACGTGAGAGTTCGCCCGAATCCCACATCTAAGGATAGCCTCATCTTCGTCATGCTGGTGGAGAGGTGTCCGTATGAACGCCGGTACTTTCAGCACTGAATCCATTTCCAATTCTGCTTTTTCAGTGATATATTCTGCCTCTGGAAAAGTTCGGTATCGTTTCTTGGAAGGAGCGCCCTTACCCGTCGACCTAAAAAACATTTTGGCTTTCTTCGGGTCATGTGCTGGTAACGGTCTTGCCAGGGAAATTGGTCTGTCATCCCGCCGAGTAAGTGATTCGATGTTAAGCAGCTGCCTAAACGCTACAGCGGATTGGGGGAGGTGCAACGGTGCCACCTTCTTTTTGCCCGAGTTGGCTAGTGTGTCCATGGGAGGGTCCGCAGGGTCTTCCTCCGTCGGCACGGCCTCCTTGCCAAATCTCGTTTCTCTCAGATGCTTGAATACGTAGCCCGCAAACGTCTTCCAATGGATAAAACCTGGCCCTTCCTCAAAGGGGTCGTCCTTATCTGTGGATTCTGGGTTTATTTCTTCCTCTTCTTGCCATTCACCTTCTTCTTTTTCTTCCCCTTCGTCCTCGAATTCGTCCTCGAATTCATCCTCCTCAGAAAAAATATCATCTGCCTGGAATTCCTTTTTGGATTTCTTGCACATTGTTGCTGACACTGTTTCTGGATCGAGTTGTCTTTTCCGGTCAGCATGCCCCTTTAATGATGGATCGGGCATTGACAAACTTTGAGAACAACTCTTTAAGGCATCCCGAAGCACCATTAAGTGTTCTTCCAGTTGCGCGCGCCCGTAGCCCGGAATTTCCTTAGCTGGCGATTGTCGGCGCTGTGGCGATTGTCGGCGCTGTGGCGATTGTCGGCGCTGTGGCGATTGTCGGCGATGTGGCGATTGTCGGCGCCGGCCAGACTTGTCTTTCAGTGGAGACCTATACGTTCTCGGCGTAGCACTGCGGTCCGGCGACGTCTGCCTTCCTTTGCCCTGAGAGGGGGACCGCGACCTGCGGGGCGTCGTGCAGCGCCGACCGTCGCCGCGATGTGGCGACCTCCTGCGCTCTGGCGACGCGCTGCTCTCCGAATCGCTCGGCGGCGTTCTCTCACCATCCGTAACCCACAGACGCTTAGCCATAGCAAGGAAATTTGCGAACCCATCGCCGTCCGGCGCCGCTCCTCGAGCTCCCAGTTTGCAATGCTCAGGGCGCCCCCTGTCGCTCAGCGATCTCGAGCCCTGCCCCTGTCCGCTCTCCCTTTTCTCGGGCGCGGACCGGGATTTTGACACTTTACTGCTCTTAACCACTGTGTCGGCTCTGTCCCCGCGGTCGCCTCCGGAATCCTTTCTGTCCGTATGACGACCGCTAGGTGTGGACGTCTTTCCGCTTTTCCTCGCTGTTTCGCCCACTTTAGCTGCAACATTACTATCATCGATCTGCCTATCGTGAGACGATCGTGACGGCTTGCCATTGCTACCCTTAAAATTCTCATTACATTTTTCCCCCTTCACACCTTTGCTACCTAAATTGGAGGCGGTAATCGTGTGGTCTTTCGTTGTAACCGAAATGCCCGACTTTTGGGTGGCCGAACTACTATTTTTTAACTGCTTTCCCGTGCCATCCACCGTCAAACTACGATCGTTACTGTGTGAGGACACTTCCGCCGCCGCAGGGATTGACGGTTGCAAAATCATCCCGCTCGCACTATGGGTCTTTAGGAGGTCAGCAAAGGAAGCTAAAAGGTCGGATTTTAAAACGTCGATTTTCGTATCTAACGATTTATTAAGGTCTTTGGTAAGAATAGCCCTGGATTCATCGGCTTTCTGATTAGCTGTGACCGCCGCCATGTTTCTCGCCGCCATCACGACCGCACCCAAAGAATTCGGTGTGTAAACCGTTTGATCCGACGGATCGAAACCATCAAAATCCAGTGGTGAAACATCACTAGGGGTATCGTGAAAAATAGCAGGAGTATCTGGGTCATTTTCCATAAATTTTAGACGATCGTCAATGCTTAGCTTACCGGCCTTCTTTTCTTTATTAGCTCTTTTGTTGTCGGTTTTCCGCCATGCCCGAAGAACGTGTGTAATGGCCGCCGCCTCGTGTAATGCACACAGATCACAGAATTTGTTTACGAAATCACATTCCCTGCACTTCCGACATGAAGGGTGTAAATCCTGCGGAGTTTTGACACATGTGCATGACGGAAAATTTCCGCCTTTGATCTTTTCGCGTATCCTAACTTCAGATTCACTCACGTCAGACATATTGAGCTCCAAGCCAGAAAAACACGTTGACACTTCAACGTGCCCAAGCGAATGTGAGGATTAGCCAAGAGGGCGGCCGCATCTGTGTGTAGACACAGTGGCGCGCCTGGCGGGCAGAGGGAGAAACTCACGGAGACGACAAAAAATAGATTTTATTTTTTGGTTTTGGGCAATGATAAGCCAAAATAAGTGATTTTAGCATGAATTACTGAAGGTCAGTATTTTGCAGATAGTAAGAAAAAGGGGTTACAGCCTACACCAACTGTGAATCCATTGTCTGTGTTAAAAAGTGATAATATAATATAATATAATATAATATAATATAATATAATATAATAAGATTGTTTAGCCAATTGTGAAGAGTCTGCAAGGAGACGGAAGGGCATGGCCTCTGACACCGTTCCCATTTATTAGAGTTGATTGAGACTCTTATGCGAACGGTTTGTCTGTCTGTGTGTGTTTGCGCTGTAGCGTTTGAACGAATTATCAGATTTCTGTCACATTTTACACACAGATTCTATGCCACATTTCGAAAATGGGTCGAATCCGTCGGGGAAATCCTTCATTAGAAATAATCAAAAATTTTTGTTCACAGCAAACGTACGAAGTTCGTTATTTTTTCTTTAGCCGACTGACGTAGTTCATTCGCCAACCTATCGCTGGTAACTATGTAGCCGTCGTCAGCGGCTGACGTCACCACCAACCGACCAATTGCTGGAAACTCTAGAGCGTTTGCCTTAATTATTTTAGGTCCTTGACGTAGGCACGCGTACGGCACTGATACGGACGATATTATCTGGATAACACGCTTACATAGGCAAGTCGGCATGCGAAATTAGCGTACACTTGGGTTACTTGTTTGGACAATCGTTCACGACTTTAATCCTTAGTACTTTTTTTTGGAGGGGGGAGGAGAAATATTTAAAACAACTTTTACTGTAAGACATTTGTTTTTTTTGTTGCCAGGGGAGGGGAGGGGGGAGCAAATTCATTAAACTACTTTTGGGCAATGACTGTGCTATCTAGATATTTTAGCCTTATCAGTCGTGCGATGTGGCAACGTCGCAGTCGGATAAATGAAATGTTCAAAACGCCGAGACTAAACGGTCCTGAATATTTTTAATGTGGATTCAGTTCACTAGTGTTCTAATTAAACTTACAGTTTAAAATGAAACCGATAGAAGAATCGTAGTGGGCTCGTCTTTAATTGAGAGGTGTGCGTCGCCATGCCATCCATCACAGTTGATCAAAAACTAGAAATGCAAGCGACCACTGGTTTTATGGTTGCATACGCGTCGTGGAACGACAGCCAAGAAATCATTTGTGTGTTTGGATTGTATTCTTAGGAGGGGTAATTATTCACACGTGTTAGACTATTAGTAGCCATATCGATCGTTGTATTCACAAGAGAAAACAAATCGACTCTCACTATAATTGGTTTAAACAGGTTTATTAAAAGTAAATGTTAGGTTTTGGAAATTTAAAAGTTAAAAGTTGAAACTAGCCAATTTTTGATCAGCGGTGAGAGTAGACCAGGATCTACCGACAGGTGGAGCAAAGTGCATGTTACTCGTACGTCCGTTGCAGGAAACATGAAAGGTCCACCTGGAAAAGGCCCCGACGTAAGCGGTAATGTCTTGGACATGACAAGTTCGTCTGGTAGCGAGTTCCACAGATTCACCGCCCGAAGAGCGAAGAAATACTTTCGACAGTCCAGCTGTGGTGTGTCAACTACCAGTCTGAGGGAGTGTTTATAATGCGACAGGTCAAAAAAGGGGGGGACAACTGGGAAATTTTCGTTTAAGATCCGGTAAGTCAGATCAAGATCAGCATGCAGGCACCACAGTTCTAATGATTGTAGGCCCGCATGCAACAAACGTTTACCAGATTTCAAGTTTCGCATGCATGTCTGGAAGTGATCTTGTAAAGAAACGCTATACAGGCTTATGACATGATTATTGGCGACACATTACTGACTTCACAATGCAGTCGTAAAGCTAATGGTTTGCTTTGTTATGAAGAAAAAAAAAGAAATCGTTAGCAGACTAGTAATCTTATGAATGAACAGCTCAATTTTTTTAGTGCCATTCCCAAGAACTGCTTAATTTTCAGCGGCCAAAACAAAAGTAGGGGCAAATTTATAAATAATAACAAAAAATAATAACAAAAAATGTACCACAGGAGTGGAAGGATGGTAGAAGAGGGGGTGGGGGGGGGGGGGGGGTGAGCCACTTACTATGGACTGCACACTTTATCTCTGCCAAGTGGGGAAATTCGAAAAGGATTGGAATAAACCTAAGACATTTTACACCACACTTCTCAAAGGTAGTTTGTATATCTGTTCCGCTAAAAATTTTGGAATGAAAGACTAACAACATGAAATTTGGTCTGCTGAAAATATCTACGTCAATGCAACATGTTCAGCTCTCCATGTTGTTTCGTCTCGAAATATGGACACTTATAGTTCCTAGATATGGACAACATGTCAGCCCTCTCAACAATTAAGTACACATAACAAACGGCACGTCTGGCACGTGTTACAAGAACATGGGAAGGATAGGCAATCTGAAGCTTCCAACATCTCAGCCCTGGAAATCAAGACACATGCTAGTGTGTCGCCCACCAAGATAAAACGATAACATCCAGAAAAAATATATATGAGCATGGCGACCACTAGACATGTTGTGTCTTTACAGCAAAGGCAGTTAGGCTATTTTCAGCCATCTGTGGATAAATAACAATGCGACAGAAAAGGCTGAAACTTGTTAAATTGGGAGACTTTGGTTGCCTGACAACATAAAAGTCACTGTTAGTGACACAGCTTAATGTTTGACGTGAATAACGTCGATATTTGCCTAATTACGTCTTACTACTACTGGTAACGCTTTTTTGTATCACGAAAATAAATTCTTCCATGTGGTGAATAAAGCTGGTTCTTAGCTCACTTACAGGTATTGCTCTGGAGATGTGCCCTTTTCATATGGAGCTTTCTAATTGGTCAAGAAGTTCAGGAGCTCCAAACGTCCAAATTGATTGTTTTAAACATTGTTATTATGCAACAATGCCAAACTGAACATTATATAAATCCGTGCGTTTGCAAGGAGATACTTCAGTCCTAATAAAAAATTCTTATTATTTGAAAAAAAGATGACTGTGTCCTCAAAATCTATCGAAAGCCAAAAAAAAAAAAAAAAATGGACTAGAAAAATAGAAAGAAAAAAAAAATGGATTTTCATCAATTTGGACCAAAAATTTCTGATATCTACCCCAAAACAAAACTTGTTAAGGTTTCCCGCCAAGCCTTTCAGCCGTGTGAAGTCGTGATATCAAACACCAAGCTCTTTCACCAACCTAATCCTACCGACTAATACTTCAAACGTAAAATGAAATAACTGAAAATTGCGCAGTAAGCAATTTTCATATATTTCATTTAACTGTCGAACTATTACTCGGTGGGATTAGCTTGGCGTTTGACATCACGAATTCACACAGCCGAAAAGCTCGGCGGACATCCTTAACAACAAATAGTCTATGCCTATCACGAATCAAATGACTGCAAACATGCTCAAACATCGATGGGCAGTTTTCAATTCAACTTGGAGTAATTCCAAAACTCACTACGTTGTGCAGTTTTCCACAGAAATTGCTTCTCTCATGGTTAACTTTATGTTGCAGTGCAACGAGCAAAATCATAACAACCCGATGAAAATAATTGAACAATAATGTAAGTACAGAATGTAAAGAAACTAATAAACAACAGCACCAGGAAACAAACCCCGGATGAAGCCAGGTGCTGACATTATAAATTTAAAATAAAAAGACAAAATCGTTGGAAAATTAAACTACTAATTAAATAAACTAATCGAATCATACAATTCAAAACCCATATTTTGTTTATATAAATTGTTTTTTTTTTGTTTGGTTAACATACTAACCTCTTTAACAGCAGTGACGGCATCAGGACTGAATTGTTTGGGGGGGAGGGGGCGACAAAGGGCACATGTGGAAACAGAGTGGGCCAAAGATTTTTTTTTCAAGGCAACCGCATTAGGCACTTTTATTCCATTTAATCAAACCTGAACGTAAATTAAGCTTCAATGTAGTACAATTTATTTGTAACATACGCCCCATAAACACGCAAAATAAATTAGGCTATACAGCATATAATGCCAAGTTAGTAAAAAAGATATAAATAAAATAAATAAAAAAAAAAGCTCCGTTTATTCCTTTGATTTCAAGTTTAGCTTGCAAGATTATTTTTGTTATATTATTTTCTGGTGGTGACCTGAGTGTTGGGGTTTGGGGGGAAAGTCGGCAGGGGACCGTGAAATATTTGGGGGTTCATGGCCCACCCTGGCCCACCCCTGGCACTGTCACTCTTTAACAGTCACCCATTCGTGTGGAGACGAGGTAAATATGTTAACCAACCAAAAACCAATTGTACTACTAAAATTGGAGTTTCCATCACAGAATACCTCTCCAATTAAATATCTGCATCTTTGTCTACATTAACCCTTTATAGCCTGGCGTCCCTTTAAAAGGACGGCTACTGAACGGCAAAAAATTAAGTCCCAACGTGCAATGCGAGCTTTATGAGGGGTCCCCGGGGACCCCGAGTAAAGCGAGCAGCTACAGCCCAGTGGTCAGTGTCCTCGTCTGCAAACCAAGTGAATGCCGGATCGAATCCCACAACCGACACAGCTACCATATGGGACTTAAAAAAAAATATCCAGTTTGGCATGGGCATTAAAGGGTTAAGACGAATACTCCTAACAGAGTTAAAAATTATTGCTTTCTCCCAACCAACACACCGAAAGATAAAGAACCAGGCACTCAAGTGCCATGCAAGAGCTGAGTAGCAGCCATCTAGTCAGGGTGCATTCATCAGGACGTGATCTGTGGTGCCCCCATGTTTTCAATTTTCCTGATGTAATCTAGCCTAAATTTTTCTTCTTACTGCTTTCTTGTGGATTTCTCCACTGTGCACTGTGTTTGTGAACTCTTGAACAAGGAAGTAATTTTCCTCTTTTTTCATTGCATCGACATATTTATGAAACCAACTTCTTTCCCGACTTGACCCCTGTCGGACTCGGCACCAAGTTGAACATCCCCAAGCAAATGTCCATCTCCTTTCAACACTTCTAGATGCTTAAAGAATACCAGCGCATGGGCATTCAAATGGCGTGTCATGTCAAACTTATGTATAGCGCAACCAAAGAAACTCAAAGATGTGCCAACATAGCTAAGCAAAACTGCTGAATGTTCGTCGGAAGCCATCCACTGGCATACAACAGAAGTGGTCAACAGTATGCCGCACCGCTGTGATACCATCCTCGCCTCTGCAAGCGGACTGCACCAGACTTGATCCAGGAGTAGTGTACCATCGCTTTCACGAGGCTGCTATCCTCTGTAAAGAGAAAATTCGACCACCTCAAGGATAGGTCGCCCTTTCACAGATCTTCCCGTGGTAGGGGTCGCAGAAGGGGAAAAGGATCCCAGCACCAAGGTGACAAGATTCCCGAAATGAAGAAACCCCTTCACAGAAAGTCCCGTGTGAAGAAGGGAAAGTGTAGAAAACACTAAAGTTAAAAGAAGGGAAAGGTAGAAAATATTGACATTCCAAACCTCCAGTTTTTACCTCAGTTGGTAGCAGCCTGCAGCGACATGCAGAAGCCTGGAGCGAGATTAGAATAACCCATGAATCTTGTTCATAATCTTGCACGCTACCAACCGCAGTTCATTAGCTTCCGGAAGATTGCAGATTTTCCTATCTGGGAATTCGCAATGGCTCCAAGCCAAGATCACCTTGCAGGAGTAGAAGCCCTTGTCAACAACGGCACAATAAAAGTATGCCACGATTGGACCATGCCCGGTTTCGACATCTTCTTGTTCCAAAGACTACGTGGAATACACGCAGTAAGCAATGAACCCCACAGCTGCTGCATGCACAATAAACCGTTACGCACACTGCTTTTCTCCAAGAGAAAGTTGCTCCGGTAACGGTTTACATCCATGCTGCTCATCAATCAACTTCATGATCTGACGAAGTAGTCCGAAATGTCGGAGGACTTATTTAGACTTACTTGTGCAATGCCTCATCCATGCTGCTGCAATTCTTATCTTCTTCTTCTTCTTCATACTCCCTGGAAATGCAGTAACGGGTAGCGTTATCGGCTTCTTTGTGATATTTGCTCTTATAATCAAGGCTTTGTAACTGCAAAATCCACCTAGCCATATGTCGTAAGTTGTGCAGTGACTTGACGTCGACCAAAGCGGAATGGTTAGTCTGCATCTCAAATGACTTGTTTTCCACATAAGCCCTAAACAAGACAAAACACAGTTGACTTCCATTGCAGCATAGTTCTTGTCTGCCGTCGATAAGCATTTTACACCAGTTTTACATCACTCCACTTCGTGCCTTTTAGTGAATCAAACAATGGTACTGCAGCACATGATACTATGGCGAAAAGTTCCAATAAACACCTTAGAGAATAGTTCTTTCTGCCGTCGATAAGTATTGTCGGATACGGAAATTCCTGAAAAATTTAACATCTTAAAGTGGCACTATCAACGATTGAAAAAGCGAATGAAAATACCATGGCGCCATCTAGTGACAGTGACATTGTTAACCTTCACAGCTTGCTCCTAGGTGCACGAGGGCGAACCAAATTTTCACTCAATAATTAAGTAGTTCGTGGCTTGTTCGTTTCGTTAAAAGAAATGCCGTTGTGCATTCCTTCGCTTGGGGTAAGCAAGTGCTAGATGGTACTAGATAGCGCTAGGATGATGCTAGATTCTGCCGAATTTCAATCGGTGATGGTGCCACTTTAAGGTTCAGGTAGTAAGACGGGTGGGCCGATGACATGGCCGTGATATTTAACTTATTGAGCACAAAGTTGAACCTTCTTGATGTTAACGGTTAGACTGGCGTTTTATAAGTGGCTGAACACCTCATCTAAGTCCCGCAGCTGGTCCTCAAAAGTATTCGAAAAAATTAAAATGTCGTCCACGTAGGCTATAGTATAGTTGTATATCAGATCGCCAAGAGCAAGCTCGACCATACCGTAATTTCACGCGTATAACCAACGACTTTTTTTTCTTAAAAAATCGGGCTTGCGGGTTAGACAATGAGTTTTTTTGCACTCTAAAACAAAAAAAAACAAAAAAAGGACATTTTGCCGGGCCCCAGCCTGGCTGGTTTCTTTTTGCCTAAAACATACTTAACCTGATAATTTTGCATTACATTCCTCGAATGTGATGTTCCCCTGGAGGTTTCTTCCGGTGCGTAGGCGCCTGCTTGCATATTCCACCGTGCATGCGCGGCGCGGTCCTCCCTTATAAAAGCGAGAGCGTGGACGCTTTCGGCATTCATTTTACTCTCAATGTGTCAGGCGGTGACTCGAGAGGGGAGGCAGGGCGGGAGTAAGGTTAAGTATGTTTTAGGCAAAAAGTAACCATTTTTAGCCGGCCAGGCTGGGGGCCGGAAAAATGTCCTTTCTTTATTGCCAAAACATATTAACCTGATAATTTTGCATTATCAGGAGACCTCGTCAAAGACAGGTGGCGGGCACCGCCTGGACGGGCAGCCAGGGATGCAAGCAGGCTTTCCCCCAAAAATTCTTTTATCTGGAAGAGAAAAATTTGCACTTTATTCAGAACAATGTTAAAGAAACAGGAACGTGGGTCTCTTTTGTAGGGATTGGTTGTCTTGAAGAGGACTGTTGTATGAGGGTCTTGCTTCTAACTGGATGGGTCTTTTTTCCTTCAAGGATTGGCTTGCTTCTGCTTAGTTCTGAGTGCTTAAGGGGGGAATCGACTACTGTACAGGCTGGGACAATGGGTTCCAGCCGGTGTAGTCTATTTTCTATTCGACCTTTTCGTCTGGTTGTTTGAGGCAGGTCGATGCCTCAAAATGGTCGTGTGCGAATCACCTCAGTTGGGAGACCTTGTCGTGGGTTGACTCCGTATGGCTTGCTTTGATTGTAAGAGTTTCTACGTTGGTCATTCAATTCCTGTGTGGTCTCATTGTTATGGGGATCCCGTTCGAATGCGAGTCAGTGAGGACAAGAAGATGGTTCCTTTCTTCTGTCTATTTTTTTTTTTTTATAATCTAGGATGTGGAGAGAGAGTCTTGTGAAAGCTTGTGTCGGTCGTGAGGTGGATAAGCTTGAACCCTTACGGTGGCGTGGTGGGCCAGGGAGTTGCGAGCGATACGAGGGCAGTGAGTCATATGGCTAGGAGGAGGCGGGGCACAGCCATCAGACGGGCGTACGACGTGGTGGATTCGGGCGACAAGAGTTTGACCGGGCCCATTGGTGTGATGGTCGTATGGGAAGGCTTAAACGTTGGATGCCGAACGTAAGCCAGGGTTAAGGAAGTTGTGGCCGCAAGTCGGGACAGTAGGTAGGGCGAATGACACAAGCGGATGTGTATTGCGTCAAACGGGACAAAAGTTTGATGGTTGTTCGGTCGGGCTAAAGAGATACCGAGCGCTAAGCACCGACAGGCGGCAGGGCCATTGGTAATGCAACAACGTGTCGTGGGTGCAGAAGCTCCTCGTGGAGCCGGTGTATGTGGCCAGCAAAAGCGTGAGTGAGGAAGACAAAAGGAAAGACGGAAAAAAAAACAAAAATTGCCCTAAACCTACATTCAGGGTAGTACTGATGAGGTGCAAAGATTGCTAAAGAAAATGGGTTTGACTCCTACGTCAAAAACAGTACGGGCCTCACGGAAATCCTGGAAAAACAGAGGAAGATGTGGAAACTATTGGAAGGAAGAGAGCTGAGGAACAAGAAGCTGACGAATTCATCCTGAAGAGTATACAAAATACTAACGAAGGAGTGTACCGCGTCCCATGTGAGGACTGCGATGATGTCTATGTGGGTGAAACAAGAAAAGGAGTTCGAAATAAGAGTCAAACAGCACACGGCCGATACTAGGAAAAAAGTACGAACGAACAGCATTGCAGTCCACCACATGGAGACGCAACAAAAGATAAATTGGAAAGAAACGAAAACGCTTCTAATCTCCAATTCTAAAAGTGATATTCATCTAAGAAGCCTTGAATCTCTGGCTATTCAACACCACAACCGAGAGAAGGTTGTGTTGATGAATATCCCGGGACCCACAAACCCTGGAATTAGCTATCTAATGCGTGGCGAACTCAATGTGTTGCTGAGACGAAAATGGGAGACCAACTCTACAACTACCGGAGGCCACACTCGCGCTTCAAATTTTCTAGCAGACGAACGGTTGGTGCACGATGTTTTGAGTTCAAGTTGACTGGCCTGAAGAAGACGATCGCCTGTGAATTTCCATTTCCAGGGATGCACATCGTCGAAAATTTGCGAAGATATGTAGTGTGATATCTTGACTTTGTAAAAATAATCATGTTTTCAATGATTTCTTCAACGTAAGATGAATTATCACAGTAAGCGGTGTGACGTTTTCAGAATGATCTGTGTATCAAATTTCATTCTTTTCGCTCTATCACCAAGAATTTCTAGGATAAGTCTCAGGGAGGCACAGGGAAGTGCTGGGATGCCTTGGGGTGCCTAGCATAACTTTCAGAAACATTAATAGGTGAAATGGGAATTAAGTACAGTATTTACAGACAATCTGAGAGAATACGTATACATTAACGTATGTTTAGATGCTGTATGGGGAAAATTGCCAGTCAGCATAGTCTACAACATGTTTATCATAACCACATAACCTAGTCAAAATTATGGAAGCTTACATAACGCTCTTTCACGAGTTAACCAAGTGAGCAGCAGCGTTAATAAACACTCTCTTAAAACATAAAAGTATAAAAAATAACGACTAATGCAGATTTTACTTACTGAGAAAAATAAAAACACATCGAGGTTTGCTTCTTAGCGGCGTTATTCTGATTTGTTGAACTTTTTGCACATTTTTTCTTAATTGCGAAAAAAAATGGATGAATGCGACGTGATAGTCTAATAGCAAAGGGAGGGGTTCTCTGCATATGGCCAAGCAGGAAAATGTTGTGCAGCTGGCTGCTGCTATCCTAAGAAGCTCATACCGCGAGCTACCTTTCGCTCCCCAACTCCACACGCATTAAGACGCATGAATGAGAAAGAATTACCTTAAATACAGTACTGTAATTTCGTATAATGAAGTATACATTAGGCCTACTGCTCATACTGTGAAATGCAAAGTCAGAATCAACGGGAATACTTCCAGCAAGTTCATTTTCACACTGTAGGTAGTTCATTATCTAGCTAGGTTGATTCTTCATCTGGTTACATGGTTTTTGGTCTGTTTTGATTCGAAATCGCCACTTCGCTTAGCCTCCTATTTTTAGAAGGCCCTTCTCCTTCCTTCTGCGGTCTACCTCCACCGTGACGATCTCCACGCTCCAGCTTCTTTTCTAGATCCCTCCCTAGAAAAGTCACTTTGAGGTTCGTTGGACCTCGTAAATTCATTAGTTGTACATGTTTTGCTTCGTGCAATCAAATTCTACTGACTAGACACTTCAGATGATTGGCCATCTTGAATTCGGTTTTATCACCGTATCTACCTCACTCCACTCGATTTCGTGCCGTTTTTCCGTGCAACGAACTACAATGCCGTTGTCATCAACTTTATTTCGTACATTTCCCATGTGTTGACTCAATCTCATTCCTTTTCTGGTCTCACCTATGTAAACAGCATTACAGTCCCTGCACTGCACTTGATAAACTCCCTATCTGGTGTTTTGAACTTTTCCCAATGCCTCTTCGTCCTGGATTTTTGGCTCCCTCTTGGTTTTGCTTTCACTTTATTTTCTTTGCTTTCCCTCGTATCTTCCTTCTTAGTCCTTCATCATTCTTCAAATAGGTCTTGAACCCATTCTCCTTAAAAATTCTCTGAGTTGGGCAGCTTACTCGCTCAAGATAGTTTAGAGTAACTCTTGGTCATGCTTCGGTCCCTGTTCCTTCTCTTTCTTCCTTCCTGCATGGAGAGGGGCGTTTATCGACTTACGTGCAGGGACTGTAATGCTGTTTACATAGGGCAGGAGTGGGATCAAGATTGAATCAACACATGGGAAATGAACGAAACAAAGTTGATGACAATGGCATTGCAGTCCATAGCACGGAAAAACAGCATGAAATCGAGTGGAGTACAACAGAGACACTGATAAAATTGATTTAAAGATGGAACAATCATCTTAGGTGTCAAGAGTCTGTAGCAATTCGATTGCAAGAACGAAAACAACTACCACTAACGAATTTACTTTACTTACCTGGTAGGGAAGGATCTAGAAAAGAAAGTAGGCATCAAGTGGAAGCTGGAGCGTGGAGATCATCACGGTGAAGGTAGACGGCAGAAGGAGGGAGAAGGCCTTCCAAAAATGGGAGGCTTTACGAAGCGTCGACTCAGAATCAAAACAGACCAAAAAACAGGAGACCATCATGTAAACAGAGGAAGAATCAACCTAGTGAGAGCCTGAAGAAGACTGCTGGAAGCAGTTGAAAATTAGCTAGATAATGAACTACCTAGTACCTACAGTGTGAAAATGAGCGTAAGCTTGCTGGAAGTTCTTCAGATGATTCCGTAGAAGTAATTGCAGCTTTCTTTTCCTGTTATCTGGTCTGCGACTGATTACGACTAGTTATTTTCAGTGATTTATTTTCTAATATTAAAAAAAAATCTGAGTTGGGAGGGATAGGGTCAATCGACCTCTTCAAAGAAGGGGCCCATCTGGAAATTTCCGGATTTCCGTGTGGGGTAATCTGCCTGTGGGTGGATTTGCCAACATCCAACCAATCTTGAAAATTCTACCGTTATTTCTAAACTCCGTAATTTGTTAGTAATTGCATCCAGCTAAATCTATCTAAGCCATTACTAATATCAAGAGGGTTCTTGCTAATAAGACATCTATGAAAATTATGCGATATTTATAAGGCTATGGCAATCACGATTACTGATCCAGATCTTTACTGATATTTGCAGTATCGGCAGAAATTAGGAGGTATATAAAACCTAGATAAATCAACAATAAACCAAATCTTAGATATTTTTACTTCTCGTCGACTGAATTTGACGTTTGAATACACCGCTTGGAAGGTTTTTTTCGCTAGCTTTTCAATGCTCCAAACCCAAAATAACTTTCTCTTACTGTTTAGAAGTTACAAGGCAATATGGTAAATTTTACTACGGGTTTTGTTTTAAAATGAAGTTAGTGTATGCAATATTATTTTAAACCAATATTATGTGCATTTAGGCCTACACTTTATTATGCAATGATTTCAAAAGTAATTTTTTTTATAAAAACGTACTTCAGTATTAAAGTTTTCGGTAAATTTGGAATTGGTTATCGGGATCGGTGATCGGGATCTGTTATCGGCCCGCTTCGTTTAATGATCAGCTTGGGTTGAAAAAAGCTGATCATTAAATAGCCTTAGACGTTCATTTACTATAACAAAAGAATTTAAAAGAAAGCGCGAGTAGAAGCGTTTACTAACTATTCTGAGGGACAAGTTATTACTGTCTGGCGGTTAGAACAAACTGCGAAGGTGGCAGTGACCGAGTGCCACACCACAAAAGTGAACGTAGGATGTCAGTGCAGGCAGCTGTTACTCACAAGCATACACGCTTTGTCAACAAACTTCAGTTTCTGAAAAACATTCACTTCCAAGCATCTGGACAAGTGCTGAGTGATTCTTGACAGCCAGTGAGTACGGTGGCATTAGTAGTGCAACAAATTCCTATCCGGCACTGTGGAGGATGTGATCAGCGTGGCACGAAACTTGTCCTTCAGAGGGTAGTTCAGCCAACCAATTCATTTTTTTCCGTCAGTGCCACCAACTCCCTTCACAACAATTTGCTCCCTTCACAACAATTTGTCACACACACACTTTGCAATCTAAGCAATTATGGCAAAATTAGTACTGTATAAAAACAATACCTAGGTCACCAACCTTACATACAATAAAAAACAGTATATGAGCATAAAATACTATTTATTTTAAAAATTATTTACAGAAAATCAAATCATGATTATGTTATGATTAAATCGATGAGATAAAACAAACCTACCAGAACTGGATAGGCTAAATTGTCAACTTTTCCCTTTCTTCAGCAATAATGGTGTTAATTTGATATCCTAGCTTTGCTTCATTAAACTTGTAAAGACAGGTATAGCAGTCAGTTTCTGCAAGAACAAAACCAGAAGATAAATATGAACATAACTAAGACCACGGATGAGGAATACAGAAACACAATAGTACAATCAGCAAAAATCATATACTAAAAATAGCCAAGACTCGTTATCAGCAACAGTTTTTAAGGCCCCCCACCCTGAAATTGCAAATTTTATGAAAATGTAAGGCACATCACCATCTTTAGTTGTTAACCTCTTATTTGGCAACAGGGTTGTGCGATACTAAAACATGCACAAAAACGGTTGATTATATTTTGGAGAAATCTAGGTCTGGTTTTGGTAAGGCCGTTCTACAACACTCGGCCAACTCCATTAGAACAGAGAAGTAGAACGGCCTTACCATAACCAGAGGCTAGGCACAGTGGCAGTTACAAATCCGAACGCTAAAAAAATCAGACAGTGGAGTGGATCAAAAACATGCAAACAAGGAAACAAACAACCCTCAGATTGCCTGATGAAGTTGCTGGAGGCAATCGAAAATTTGCTAGTATTTGAACAATCTACAGTGTGATAGTGAGTGATACTTGGTCGGAAATATGTCTGGAAAATTTGATACTTCGTTTCACAGTATTCGTTGTAACGGTATTTTTAGGTCGGACATCTATGAAACGTTTGTTACACTAAGCTAAAATTTAGAAATAAAAATTTCACGAGAATGTGCCTATCTTACCAACAAGAAACGGGACAGGTAGGATTTCCAATACAGCTCTGTCTGATGATTCTTTGTCAAGTTCACTGTGCACGTGTACCAAAAATTCCAAAACCAAAGTGGGTGGCTCAACAAATTCCATACACATGATGACTACTCGAGGATCAAGTGATGGCACTGTAGTAGGACGAACAAGAGTAGTCTGAAACAAAGCTTTAAGTGTAATAATACTATTGATAAGAGCCATCAGCAATTGCAATAGAAATGAGATACTTACCCGAGTAAAAAACTGCAAAAGAATAAAGAAGCAGCCAGCTTGATAACGAGTCACAATATCTTCAGAAATCAAGACTAGGCTGTCACCATTGTGCAACTGCTATAACAAAAGTGAATCAAACCAATTTCATGGTGTTATTTTGATTAAGTTTAGTTACAAAATTTCAAATAGTGTATTGTGTAAATCATTATTCTACCAAGCCAGCCTTTGATGTGGACAGACCAACTTATTTCAACATTTATTGTCCTCGCTCCTCTTCTCAATAACGCTGTTAGCCTATATTAAAGGTGTACGATACTAGTGTTATATTGATTGCCAATGCCATGGCATCAGATCGGGCAATGCTTTCTCTTCACTCGTGTAACAGTGAAGGTGGAAAGTCCCAAAGCCAACTTGACTAAACTTACACTGGTGCAATAGTTTGTTTGTACCGTATACCACATGTCAGTGTCCACTTTGACGATACTTTACGTGGCAGTGTTAATATCTGATTTTAAAATGTGGGATCAACACACGGAAATTTAAACATAAAATTACTTTTTACCTATTGTAACATGTCCTTCAATTTGGGCTTCGTTTAAATAATACTCACATCCAAAACCTCAGCACTAACCGCCAGCTGGCACCCTTGCCAACCTCACAGCTGGCATCGCCACGACACCTCACTTTCGTTTGGCAAACCACTGGGTTCGACGATAGCGGGGATGGTGAGGATGGTGGATGGGTTCCCTTAAGTATTTTAAGTTAAGTAAAACTAATTTTATGTTTACAATTTTGTTTTCACTTCCATCCAAAAATACTTACCTTTAATTTGGGCTGACTTCATCCAACAGGAGGCGAGCAAGCCGAACCCAGACCCACAGCACAACAACCAACCACACACCAGTAATAAATACAATCTTAAGGTATCCATCTTACCCACTGCTTCATTTGAGTGTTGAGATAGCCAAGTTACATTACTGGCACGCAACGAAACTCCTCACCATCACATGCTCATCCAATTTGTCCCTCTCATCAGCCACACTGACACCTCGCAGGTCAAGTCTGGCAAAAGTGTTTTTGCTCGGCCAGGAGCATGCTGCAACCACCTCATCCAGTGGTAAAAGCTCAAGAGGGAGCTAGCGCCATCAGCTCATGAGCTCTTACTGATGGAGGGAGGGGAAAGAGGACCATATGCTCCAGAGCACTCTTACACTCTGAGTACTGCTTCGCAGGGTCCACTCAGCCAACTTTGAAGATGAAACTGGTGTCCCCAAAGGTTCCTGTGAACCAGAAAACAACTTCAAAACGAGGGGCATCCGGTAGACTGTTGAGCCCAACAGTGTCGTTGACACTTGAGCCTTCTGGATCACGCTGACCTGTCTCCTAAGGAGCGACGACCATCTTTGGCAAAATCTGTCTAGGTGGGGGTGAATTTATTGGTCACCTCAAGGTAAAACGGAATAGCTCGGATTGGACATAGCACTCGTTTCTCGCTTTGGCATCAGCCACAGTGATGATCCGAGGATCTGATGATCCTTAGCTTGAGAGGTTGTCCGACCTCTGATTCTTCTCCCGGAGTTCCGTAGAGACTAGGATGGTGACCTTAAATTAGTATTTCGTCATTGTCAAGTCAAAACATTGTAACTCAAAATTGTTGATTTAGAGTTACCAGCATTTACTCATTCTCTGAACGCACCACCATCTAACTTGAAACCAACTATTTTTTTTGTTACAATTTTTTGACTTGACAACGACGATTTAGCGAACACGAGGTTACCGTCTTCTCTGGAGAACACCTCATTATGATGGCTGCTGTCGCCAACGTAGCCAATAAAAAACGTCTTCTGAGCCAGATGTTACAAGAAGGCCAGATGCAGGGCTTTAACGGGCCCTGGACAGACTTGACAAATGTTAGGGAGTGAATCTCCCAAGAAAACTACAGAAACCATTCATCCTTCCTGAACCAATACACAAGTCTGGTCTGGTCCCCAGGCTCCCACTAGAACCAGGTTCGCCACAGAATTCAATTGGCCAATCAACCCACTTAGTTCCCCACAACACATAATGCCGAGTCACGAGGGCCAAATCTCAAGACAACAGGGCCTCCCTCCTTTCCTAGGATGGTCTTGTTAGGAAGCTGGCCAGGTCGATTGCTCCCAGGAATACACAGGGTTGGGAGGAAGCGAGACTTTAGGCTGTTGACCCCCAGTCCTAGTCTTGAAAACAGAGGTAAAACCTAAACTCTAGAAGATTTTCCAGGCAAAGGTTGCAAAATAACCAAACGTAGAGGTACACCAGTGTTCAGATTTTGTTGTGATGCAGGTACCCCACCACCGGACGCAAGACTGAGGTGAACACACAAGATGCTGTGCATAGGCCGGACAATATGACCTCGAAGTGGTAAGACAGACCCCCGGACATAATACCAGAAGACGCGGATGAAAGGTGCTGGGGAATGTGGTGGTATGCATCCTCCAAATCTGTGGCTACCATATACTACCCTTGTTGCAAAGGTTCATGCACCAATGACAGCATTTTTATTTTGAAGTAATCATATAGCCGACGCAGGTTGAAAATCTGGCGAGTGACGCCGTTCTTCTTGCCATCGCTCGTGCCAGACTATAGAAGCCGGTGTACCCAGAAGGGAGAAGAGATCGCAATTTTTTAGAGTTTTCCTCTTCTAACAAAGGATAGTTAGATTGGTTCTGAAGCCATGGCAGTTGACTCAAGGAAACAGACGATTAACTTGTGAATGGAGGAGTATAGTAGCATCTTACCACAGACAGAATGAAAGCATTGGTCGTCATCTTCTCCAATTCTGATACGTGCCATACCTCCGTAGCCCCCTCTCCGAGGGGCTTTTCAACTTTGGTGACACACCTCCTCTGTTTAAAGTTATCTAGTAACGTCTCTGTTGAAAGGTTTCCCTTTCCTAGTCCAGTGGGCTTGTGGGGCTGTGAGTTCCCACAAGTTGGCCCCCCCCCCCCAAGCTCCTTCTTGAAAGGACAAACATTTGCTGATGTCTTGAGGGTTTTTCTTAAGACCGCCGGCTTTGGGGCGAAAACTTCTTTAACTTGGGCTCATACTCCAGCAGCTTCCCACTTAATAATTTTGCAGATTCGTCGTAAAGTAACAGGCACAATTTTCCCAACGTGTCAGATGGGACACCGAATCCAGACAGACGTCTCTTCTCATGCCAATGTTCATCGTCGCCCTCAGAGGCGAACTGAAAGAGTCCGCTTAAAACGAAGAGGGCCATTTCATTAACTGCATCAGTCTGCTAGAATGCCGTCATTTCTTAATTCCACTGGTTCCACCATGATCGCCCAGAGTGCCGCCACAGAGGCTGAACATACAAAATCCGCGTGTGAACCAGCTCGCAAACTCCAACAAATCAATCTCTCATCTTCCTCCGCCTGCTTGAGCAGTGTCCTGATTGTTGCCATTTATCACAGATGAGAATCATGTTTCATTCCGATGCCACTAGGCTCAACTCCGCCTCCTTGAATGTCTTGCACCTCGCCATTCTCGCGACACCTTGCCCAGTGTCTTTAAAAAAGAATGTGTTAGTTTTGCCCACATCATGCAGCGGTAGCATGCTCCTCAAGGAAATCGGTTAACTTCCTTCCCGCAGAAGAACCCACTCCAAACTTCAAGAGGGAATGAAACAACATCAGGGACAGCGGACGGTGGTTCGGACAGGGTCTCACATCATCTCCATTTTTAAAGGTCACACAGGGCAGGTCCTTAGAATTAAATCCTCCCCTCAAACTCCTCCCAGGATACGAAAGAACCATCATGATCCTAAAAACCTCCAAAGTACACCGACAAATTCTCCACGGCATCTTCGACATACCCAAAGAAACACCAGTCTGCTACGCAGGTGTGTGTGTTTGAAGGGGGTGGGGGCAGCAAATTACCCACTAAGAGAATGACATTCCGAGCCGCAAAATTACCATTCCGGGAAGACTGACGAAAATCACCCTCCTCCCTACCAACAACAATCAAGTTTCCGTTGAGAGGGATTAATATGTGCAACGATTCATCTTTCAGGGCCATATTGTGGTATGTCGATGTGGTAATATGAAGACGCGGCGACGGTGTCTCCCCTGACTGGAGTTACGGCGACGTAGCCTCCTAACATAAGACTAGGCGACCCGGTGACCTCCTCGGAGACCTGGCCATGTGGTGATGGGACAATGTCGCAACAGGCCACATGGTAGCCTTTGACCTATCGAGGACTGTTTTGTAGTTAGTAGACTAGCTTCCTCTCGGGCCACCAAACACCTAGAATTGTCAATCGGTTTACACAAATTAGATGGAGGACGGTCTCCTTTTCCTTGAGCACTCTCTAAACAAACTGTGTTTTTTGTATTCTATTCTTCTCCCTTTTCTCGGGGCACACCAAAGCTAGAATCATTTTTAAGTACTTACAATGGAAAAGATCGCCTTTTACCTGGGCACTCTCTGAAGTAGAAACTTTTGCTGACTTGGAGACTTTGTCTCCTTTGTTGAATTGGTAATGTTATCTCCCATTGTTGACTTGGAGACATTGCCTCTCGTTGCTGACTTGGTGATGTTGCCTCCTTTTCTGACTTGGTGACGTTGCCTCCTTTTGCTGACGTTGTCTCCCTTTGTAGACTTGGCTACGTTGTCTCCATTTCTTGACTTGGCGACGTTGTCTACTTTCGTTGACTTGGCGATGTTGTCTCCCTTTATTAACGTGGCAACGTTGCTGTCTTGGTGACTTTGTCTCCTTGTTGACTTGGTAATGCGTCTCCCATTGTTGACTTGGCGACATTGCCACCCATTGCTGACTTGGCGACGTTGCTTCCCTTTGCTGACTTGGCGATGTTGTCTCCATTTGTTGAGCTGTGACATTGTCTTCCTTTATTGACTTGGTTACGTTGTCTCCCTTTGTTGACCTGGCGATATTGTCTCCCTTTATTGACCTGGCGATGTTGTCTCTATTTGTTGACTTGACGATGTTGTTTCCTTTTGTTGCCTTCGCAATGTTATCTCCTTTTGTTGATCTGGCAACGTTATCCATTTGTTGACTTTGAACTGGAGAAGTGAAGACTTGGCGAAGTGGAGACGTTGACACAGTAAAGGAAGCGCAGGGCGTTAAAGAACATATCTGATCCCTTTCGAATCCGCTGTTAACGAAAAACATGGGTCCACGTTCAAATGAAAAGTGAGGGGTCATCACAGTGTCTGCTGGGAAGTTGGTAAGGGTACCACCCGGGGGAAAGAGCAGAGAAATATCGCAGTTTAAGGTTTGGGGCATGAGCATTATTTAATTGAAATAAGCCCAAATTAACCCTTTAAGGACAGGTGCGCCCAAATGTCCCCGCTGTTTAATAATGGTTTACAGCTCTTCTACAGGTCAGATCGAAAACTTCCAACCAATTATAGTAAAACTAAAAATGGGATACGAAGGCCAGAGCATTAAGTAAAAAATGACACAGGTTTCATTCCCTTACTTCAAGTAGTAGGTGAGAAGCTATGAATTTTTTTCTACAAGTCTGTTACGAGACCGTAGCACAAATGCAGTCCTTAAAGGGTTAAAGCTATTTTTGGATGGAAGTGAAAATCTTTTATCTATTTTGACATAATGTCTAACGTCTAGTGATGCTCTGCACTTGCAACAGACAAGCAGATGGGTGAAACACGAAAGAATATTAACAAATCTTACACCAAAAAGTTAACCTTTAACAAATTACTAATGAGAAAATTCACACTTAAGTTACCTGCACAACATTCATTAGAGCCTGTATCCAAAGTCTTTTCTCAAGTGAAGTAACTGGCACGGTGTTCCAGTAAGTCGCTACCTTGGAATGTAAAACCTGTACCACAAGAAACGCACATTTGTTCATCACTTCTGTTACTTTTGTATTGTCTCTGAATAGTAGCATTTGACTTTAAACACAAATTAACAAGCTGAATCATATAAACATGGTTAGCATAAAAAGTACATTTTTGTACAAACCTAAAAACAGAAATGCAGCAGATGGTAGTGCCCCAATGATTGCCAAGAGCCACTTTATGCATTAAAATATCAGACAGCGACCTTTTTTTTTTTTAGAAATTTTGACGAGCCTCAAGTCAGCTGAAGCAATTAATGCTTGTATGGCTGAACCGGCTAAATTTTGAACATTACCAGATTTTTTTGAGAAGAAGAAATATCTGGTAAAGGGAGGTGCCAGCCCGAGGATTCGATCCGGGAAACCTCCGATCATCGTCGGAGCCGAAAGATTGTCCAGAATTAGCCAGAATACATCCCATAGCCGCTGAAGGAGCGTAGCAGCTTCTCGCGCTGCCCTGGTCGGCAGTCCTGGCGGGGACTTTGCCAAGATCCCCTTTCCAAGGGTTCGGCCAGATCCGTAAACCTCCAGCAACCAGGCTGAGCTCTCTCACCACTCAGCCACGATGACCACTTATGACCACTGATGACCACTTAAGTACCAAAATGAGAAAACACAATTCTATGTTATAGAAGACATACTAAATTTGTGCTTTAATTCGTTTCTACATAGTTTTGCTACAAACTTTACAATAACAGTAATCACCTGAAAAGGTTCTGGAAAATCGAGGAATTCTTCTTGCTTGGGACAAACATCTGCAACCCAAGTGTTTGATGTACAAGAAGCATATTCCTTGAGAAAGAGAACTAATTCATCTTTCGACCACAAATTTCTTGCAACCTAGAACAATTGGGCTTGATTAAAACATCATCAGCATTGTTAGCAGCATGTTAGCACAAAAGTCATGTGCAAATATCAAAAACCTTCTCAATTCAAGGCAAAAGCTTTTTCATGGAGGTAATTCAACTTAAGTGAAAATAAAATACATTTACACGCTCCTAGCTAAACTCATAGCAAGAAAAAGTGAGGCTGACAATTTTGCGAGGCGATTCCAATCGGAAATTCCTTGTACATGCTACAATTGTGATGAGTACGAGAGGCGTAATAAGGTCCTTTTCTTCACAAAAATGCTCGGCGTGGCTGAAGTCAGGCTCGAAACTGGGACCTCTGGCACATGAGACCGTCATGCTAACCATCATTCTTACACCCAAAAATAATATTTGGTTTTGTTTCAGATACCACTTCTTTTGTAGTTTCTGTTTTAGTGGCATCTTACTTTTTGCCAGTGCACGGTTATCTACTACCTGGCCAAGTTTGGTTGAACGATATTGAAGAAGAATGAAGATATTAATTTTTTTTTTAGTTTTGGTGGAGTGAGGACTTCAATCATAACTTAAAACGTTTGCCGATTTACATTCTACTATCAACAATAAGTAGTGCGTTCATTTTATCGACAATCAGTGGTGTAGTGGTAAAAAAAAATTGAAGGAGCTGTAGTCGCGGACTAGGCGACTCTGGCCCCCCCCCCCCCCGGGGGGGGCCCGTTTCCAAACAGCAATGCTTAATTTTTACAATAACTTAACACTTCGAAAATACCGTTAATTCTGCAATTTTACTTTGGTCAAAGTTCATATTAAAGACTGTCACTTATGCAAAACCAAAAATCGCCCAAGTTCCACAATTCAAACTTGCAAATTTTCGACTATCTCCACAAGATTGACCACAAGGTTACATAGCGAGATAAAACGAACATTTTGCCGGCCCCCAGCCAGGTCGGCTAAAAATGGTTTCTTTTGCTGTTAAAATTGCTATACCTGTCAATTTTTGCACTATTGCCTCAATGATGCTGTTGGATGCTTCAGACTTGAATTGCCACCCCAGTGACCCAACCGCGCATGCGCATGCACGTCCTCCCTACATAAAAGTGGCGGCTACGAGGGCTTGTCATCGCTTTGTCTCTCAGCGTAGTCAAAAGGTGATCTGAGAGGGGAGGCCGGGAGGGGCCTAAGGTATAGCGCTTTTAACAGCAAAAGAAACCATTTTTAGCCGGCCAGCAAAATGTTCTTTCTTTATGCTGTAAATTGCTATACCTGTCAACTTATGCATTAACAGGCCGACCTCGTCAAATTAGGCGGCGGGCACCTTTTGAACGTGTTCCCTGAGGTTTTGGGGTGGTTAGTCACCTTGTGAGTTTCTCTGGGGTGCAGGAGCATTCCCGGAGAATGAAAAACTTTCAACGTTATTTCCCATTAAAAGTAGTGAAGGGAAGATAGCAAGAAGGGGGTGACATTACACTCGAAATCGTTGGGTCCTTGTTATGGTGGGAGCGGACTAGCTTGTAATGCTTCGTGGTCTTGGCTATCGTCTTTCCCTGGCTTCAGGAACCGAGTTCTGAATGATTTTTTATTTTTATTTTTTGTTGAAGGAATCCATGTTTGAAGTGGATTAGCCGGCCGTTGGATTCGTGATCTTCTCTCTTCTTCTCGTCTTGATGACTTCGCTCGAGGAGAGGAGGCTTTAAGAGGAGTTTCCGAGAGTTCGACGTGAAAGTTTTAAGTTTCTTATTTCTTCTTTTTTATTTTTTTGGTGATCGGGGTCGAAAGTGAAAAAGGTGCGGCCAGCTGTTGAACCCCTTAGTTGGGGGGAGTGGGGTGTGATCGTAGCCCCATGCAGTATTGTCTGGCTTTGGATCTTCATGGGGTACAAGGGATGTCCAATGTTGGGGTGTTAGACAGTCCAATCATGTCATGAAAAACAGGTTTGGAAGAACTTGAATTGTCATACTGCCATAGCGAGTATATCTGTAAGTTGTGGGCAATGGAAGTTGTCCGAATGGAATCCTATGCCTGGGAAATTTGATCTTGCTGAAAGTGAAGGATGGAGTCCGGAATTGGAGGAGGATTTTCGTTGGAGTCGGTAACGACTACAGGGTGTGAAGGAAAAGTAGCCGGTCTGAGGCGTGGGTCAGAAGGCGTTGCTTGTAGAGCCGTGTGAAAGAAGCAAGAGTGGTGCTTGTTCTGCGTTAGATCAATTTGTTCAAGCACCCAAGGTTGAAAAATTGATGGTGGATTAAGGCCTGTGTGTGGAACTGGAACTTCTAATGGATTTTCCGATGGCTGAAGGATGACATTTCGAGTGCGGAGGTTTTCAATTTCCTTTTTGAGCTTACAGATTGTGTTATGCTGCTGGAAAAAACAATCTTGTAGGGTGTAGCAAGAAAGGTTTTACTTTTTTCACGTTCTTGTCGTATTGTCTTTTGGCCCGTTCGTTTAAGCGAAGTTTGTGGCGTAGGGACAGTATGATTTTGTCCGAATTTACCTCCACAATTCAAAGTTGCCCACCAATGAGGGAACTGCACTAAAGTGTCTTAAAACCATTCCTGAATCCATTGCTGGTCCAAAGTTAAGCATTTTGCCTAATTTTAATGTAGATTTAAAAAAAATGTTCAACTTCTGGGGGGGGGAACGCAATAAATAATGACAATAAGTTTTCACTTACTTTGCAGTCTTTTGTAACATCATTCCATAAATTCCACATATATTGGTAACAAAATCTGGTACTCTGCACGCAAGCAACTGGCTTTCCCCAAACCAGTTTACCTTTGTTTACCCAACTATAGTCTTTGTCACTGTCGGTCAGGAACTAGAAACAGAAAAGTATAAACATGTACAACTACATACAGGTCGTCCATAAATTACTGCCCTATTTTCAAGCATCTGTAAACAATGAAAACAATCTTAATGCGGTTTTGTCCATCGGAAAGAAAAACTCAAGTTTCATTAATAAACAATAAAAACATAGTTAAAACTCTACCAAGTGCCTGCAATTGTGGCATGCAAAATATAGAGCAGATTTTCATTTTCACGCTACCGTAAGTATTGTCAAACGGGACAGAAAGCCAAATGAGCTCTATTAGTGTTAAATAAATACAAATGCAAAAGGGAACGTAAATAGGTTTGTATCTGTATTTATTGTAAAATAATTACAGGTTACAAAATTAATAGTGTTCATTGGAGAGACACACACACATGCTCCCAGCTCTAGGAAAAAGAAATTCTCTGTTAATTTCCAAATAAAACACCACGAGTCTCCTCGTCAAGTGTTCTACCATGTTTCCGGGTCACCTTACCTACAGCCTGGGCTCCCGTCTTTCGTTCCTCGAGGGCAAAAATATCAGCGCCGCTGCATGCTTCATTCATAAACCATCTTCCAAACTGGAGGGCACAAAAATACTAAATGTCGCTCAAACCCTCAACGGCCCACTAACATCGGCCGTACCCAAACCCACATAGCCGCCAACCCTGCTACACGAAAAATCTTGTTCACAACATCTGCCGACTGACCTAAAATGTTTTTCCTTAACCCAGCTTCAGCTTTACCAATCAAATAAGCTTACTGTAATTAACTTTTCAACCCCCCCCCCCTTGGGGGGGGGGGGGGGGGGGGCCCCTCCGGGTTACGGCAAATCTAACTCCCCCCCACGTCGAGGGAGTGTTTTTCTATGTACATCCATAGTTTTTAGTTTTTTCTAAAGACCTTTTTTTTTGCGTATTTCCACCGTTTTACCTGGGGTAGCGGTGCTTACGTCTCAACTGACCTGGCCCCCTCCACCTCATCAGTAGTCGTCACCAGTAGCCAAACTCCCTCCCCTCCTGATGATGTAATACTTGAACGCCCCCTTAATGACAGCCTAAGAAATGAAGTAGGTTTCACTTGGTTTGGGCTGGTTGACAAACTTTGAACATAAGCCATTCATATTATGCAGCCTGTAAATTCAAACTTAGCCTTTTAATACCTGTTAATATCAGAACTTTCGTTAAGAAAAAATGTCCTCATGTTATAGTTCTTGCATAACGAGTGTGGACAAATACAACAGTTTGCTGAATCTTTACCTGCCAACATTGGCCTTAGTTAAGAGATCTGTAACAGAAAAATCTTGCTCCAAGCTTTGCGCCAACAAATGATCACGATAATGACTGCTCCTAACCAGGTGAAAAGCCAAACTGAATTAAAAAATAAGTTAAAAAGAAAGCTAAAATCTTAAATTCAAATAGGCACAAGTAACAGAAATAACCACAGAATTAAAAATTTACTGTTGAAGCCAAGATGATGACAAAGATATAAATGACATTGTGTGACATGCTATCGTAACAGTCTGGTACGAGCTAAATAATGTAATTAATGCATGGTAAAACTTGGTAAAAAAAAAATTCACAATGCATCGCAACATTGACCAACCTTTATCTTTATTTAGCCTATTTATTTAGTTAGTTATGTATGTTCTGTACACAAGGTACAATATATTGAATAAAGAAAAAAAATTTAAAAAATGCATATAACTTGAGTTGCAAAGTATGTATGGAAGTTATACAGGGTGAAGTGTTACGAGCCGATATACTGTAAATGGCTAATGAGAGAATAATAATGACAGAAATGCAATTATGTACAGTGTGATGGGGGACGTTTACAGAAAAATTGAATGACCTTGAATTGATATTTCAAGGTCATCCTCGTCTATCTTCCAAACGAGATACGACAAGGCAAAAAAGTAAATTAGAAAGTTGGACGCAAGGAGACAATATGACCAACAACAAACAAAAAAAAAAAACAGATTCAATATCGGATAATAGTTACGATAATGTTTACGGTAAAAAATTTGTTAACGCTCAAAGTCAAAAATACTCATCAGTATTTTGCGAATTTTCGATAGGTTTTTTTGTCCATACAGGTGTAAAAATGTGGTGCTCTTATCTTCTTGAGGCTTATATAAGCGTGCTTTCTTTAGTTATTTACATCGCTGTTGTGCTTGCTGATCAAGGAATATTTGAAAAAAAGGGCTCGTAGCCCTCAATGTGCGTTACACCGAGCTTGCTGTTGTTGCCGTTGTGCACCAGGCGGTGTTTGTTCTCTGTTATGGCAGTGCCACTTTCTAGTCAGGTGTTCACCAAGTTGACGACTGATTACATATTTAATCGATGGGTTTGACAGTCCCTGCAGGTTCAAATCGTAAGAGACCCACCCTCTGAAATTTCGTGCTGAATTGCCAGTGATTCTAATCCCCTCAAGTGTCGATCACGTCTGGAGTTAAGAGACTATTAGAGTTGACGTTTTATTCCAAGCCATGTGATGATCAGTACTCGTGCAAGTAATATGCGATGCTGTGTGTCACTACTTTTATTTCTTGCCATGTGCTGTTTAACCCTTTCTATCACTCCCTTCCTCTCGCCTGGTTGGTTGCATTTTTCTACGATGATGTTTAAAAGCTAACTCTGAACATGCTGTCTGCACTGTAGTGAAGCCAACTGCCGAGAAGTTGGCTTCACTACAATGCACCTACATGTTCAGAGTTAGCTTTTAAACATCATCATAACTATTTTATTTATTATCCGATTTTTAATCTGTTTTTTGTTGTTGGTCGTACTGTCTCCTTGCGTCCAATTTTCTAATTTACTTTTGGCAGTGTCGTATTTCGTTTGGAAGATAGCACGAGGATGACCTTGAAATATCAATTCAAGATCATTCTTTTTTCTCGTGTAAATGTCCCCCATCACACCCATCATTGCATTTCTATCATTATTATTCTCTCACTAGCCATTCACAGGATATTGGCTCGTAACACTTTAGTTGCCTCACCCGGTATATACAAGGTGACCCATAAATATTCTGACAAATGTCGGGTGGTTATAGAGAGCATGTAAATAAACAACTATTGCTAATAAATCCAGATCCGAAAATGAACCATTACTGAGTTACAGGTTACTAGAGGTTTGCTAACGAAAACCTTTTTTTTTTCAGGGAAAATCAAAGACATCTAAAGGCTTCGAAACATAACTTTTTATACATCCACAGTGATGTACCGTAATTTCACGCTTTCACGCGTATATAACCCGCCAGTTATACGACTTTTTTCTAAAAAAAATCGAGCGTGTGGGTTAAACGAGAGTGCGGGTTATACACGAGTTTTTTTTGCACGCTAAAACAAAAAAAAACTCATTTCGCAATAAGCCTAAACGTTCACGTACTCATGCTTCAGTGATACAAATCACATGAAAATCGATTTGAAAATAGTAATTTACCCACTTTTTCCATGCATCTTTTGTATAATTCATGAAAACTTGCAACTTAATTGCTTCAAGATCTCAGTTGTTAAAATCGAAATCTGAAACCAACTTGTAATTAATAGCAGCCAATTTCTTTGTGCATTCGAGCATCGAGTGGTTGATTGTTTAATCAGCGCTGGCTCAATTTCCTGTTCATGCACAAAGGGAAGAGCGCTTGGAGTGCCTAACCGATAAGCTGCTTTAGTGTGCGTGGCGATTTTCGCGGACAAATGGTCGTGCATTGCTGGTTGTTACGGTCCAATCATTAAACGTGCTAAACGATATTCACGTATAAAGGTGGTATACAGTACAAAAAGACAAAATAGCTTTTATTTTACATTGGATAACAAGATAATAAAAGTGTTGGAAGGCCAACAGGCCGATATCACGGTACGCACTAGTGAGCTCGTTCAAACTTCGTTAAACCTTGTAGAGTACCTTGGGTTATACGAGGGTGCGGATTACATGAGAATTTTTTTTACATAACTGCCTTGTTTTTTAGTGGTGCGGGTTATCTGGGAGGCGGGTTATACGCGTGAAATTACGGTAGGTGCTTTGCAATGGTGCAAACTCAAATCCATCATTTCAGACATAAGCGGCACATTAGGAAGGGAGCAGGGAACATTGTAGTACACGGAATAAGCAGACAAATATTTCACTTCCGGATACCAGCATCAAATTTTAGGTGTTGAATAAATATATATCAAAGGCTGCAAATCAGCCAAAAGACAACCTCAGAAACGATTACGTCACACGCAGTGACGTCATCAAAATGGCCACCAAACAGATTCTTTAAAGTCGCATATCTCAGAAACTATTGAAAGAATTTTAATGAAACAGGTCTCATTTTAAAGCTAAATTTTTTATCTGTAATCAAAGTGTCAACATATTTTGCTATAAATATAATAGTTTTCGTTTTATTCCTGAAATTTGAGATTTTTCCATATTTTTTGTAATTTCCTTTACTTGCTACTGTCAAAATTAAATATTTACCCAAAATTAAATGTTACATTGTTGAAAAATCACTACAATTGCAGAATGGGTGTTATGGTATGCTTACATATTAATTAGGCTACTATACTTGTAAAGTGGAAGTAAACAATGAACGGTATACTGATAACAAAAATTTTCATTTATGAATACCATTTATTCTCAACAAAGAAATTGCTTTAGCAACTTTAATTTGAATATAATGGTTCGTTAAAGTGTTAACGCTAACGATATGGTTAGGTTATAGGTTAAGTTAGCTCATTAGGTTTGGTTAAGTGTTTACTTGTATTACAATGGTTAAGATATACATGTGTCCCACTAAAAAACATAAACTAGGAGATGTTCAACATTTGGAAGTCGAGTCAATATAATCAGTTCCTGTCATTATTCACCCATTCTTGAACAATGACCTTCGCATGTACACGAAAGAGTGCATCAGAATCCATCTTTTACACATTGGCACTGTGTACATCGTTCCTTGTACTTACACGTAACCAGTTCCAGGCAATGTTTGCTTACGTCTGGAAGCATAGTTCAAAGTGGTGTGAACTTGTGCCATCATCGGTCTTCTTTTCCCACTGAGATGTATCCCAATTTTGAGGATTTGGTGGTCTACGTCTGCCTTCAAATAAAGCCGACATTGTATCTTGTGTTAAAAAAAAACTGCAGCACATTAAGTTAAGTCACTGCACCTGCTTGAATGCCAGTTGCATCAGCCGTAATCATTGATTTGCCTTTGTACACATGTTGACACCAAGAACAAGTATAATTTCAGCAATACATTGAAGACGTTATAAGCCCCTACAAGAAGATGGTGTTAGTAAAATGTATATTGTATTTGACAAATATATCAATAGAAGTTTAAAGTTACAAACTTGGAAGTCTAAGGATCTGGTGAAAGGATAGCAGTCACACCTGGAGTGAAGATCCCACACAATTTTAAACAGTGTTTAACTGAAGATGAGAACAAGGAGGAACTCCTAATATGGCGGCTTGAGACAAAGAGATGACGAGCCTGCGTATCCGCCGCTCTTATATAGGGAGGACTGCGCATGCGCGGTTCGATCACTGAGGTTGCAATTCAATTCTCAAGCAACCAACAGCATCACTGAGACAGTAATGCAAAAATTGACAGGTTTAATTGACAGCACAAAGAAATTTCATTTTGGCAATAGCAAATAAAGGAAATTAGAAGAAATATGGAAAAAATCTCAAATTTCACGAATAAAACGAAAACTATTATATTTACAGCAAAATATGTAGACACCTTGTTTACAGATAACAAATTTAGCTTTAAAATGAGATCTGTTTCATTAAAGTCCATTCAGTAGTTTCTGAGATTTGCGACTTTAAAGAATCTGCTTCGTGACCATTTTGATGATGTCACGATACGTGATGTAATCTTTTCTTAGGTTGTCTACCGGCTGATTTATAGCCTTTGACATGTATTTATTCAACACCTAAAGTTTGAAGCTGGTATCCGGAAGTGAAATATTTTAAAGGTTTTTGTTGCTTATCCACGTACTGTTGAGAGGGGGCACATTTGGGAGAGGGGGATAGTAGCTTGTTTCCATGCTCTCTTAACCTATATAAATGTTCTTTGAAAAATGCCGACGCAGCCTCATGCAGATTTGATTTTCTAAGACTAAAGGATTTACATATTTACCATTTGTTCAGGACGCTGACTGGAATTCCAGCTGTCTGGCAAAAAGGCATGAAGATCACTCTCGATGATATCTAATTTTTCAGCTAAAGGGAGATGCTCTTTTTCCTTCCAGTCGTTATAACTTCCTTGCTGAATGTTACGAATCAAGTCTTTTGTCAAGGTTGTCGGCTACATAACACACAATAAAAGGTATTAGAAATTGCTTTTACTTCCGTAATATACAAATCTTTTAAGTGGTTAGATACATTCTTCACATATTAGAGTCATAATTACTGGAATTATGTAGAAAATGTCCGCTCATTTTCACAACGAGGACACCCTTCAATGTCCAGCTAATTTTCGGTGGCTGGCTGCCACCATCCTCAGGCACTCCGACGAAAGTTTTTGGCCTCCGTGTGTTCCTACATCGTTGTCGTCTGCTTCAAATTTGCAACCGACGCTCCTCGCGGCCTCCCGTATTTAGTGGGCAGCATACTCTCTAGCTCATCCAGCTTCCACTTCCTGCCTAGCTGTTGCTTCAGGTCGTTGCCAATGACGTTTTCGACCAGGGGAAATGATGGCCCTTGAACATTCATTAGCGAAACACCACTAATATAGGTGAGACGAGAAAGGGAATCCGGACGAGAATGGGGCAGCACATGGCCAATGTGAGAAACAAAAAAGAAGACAACGGCATCGCAGCTCACTGCATGGAGTCTAAGCATAATATTGGATGGGAAAAAGCTGAGACACTTGTGAAGTCAAATTCTAAAAACGACAGGCATCTGAGATGCTTAGAATCAATTGCCATTAGACTGCACGAAATTAGTGGTGTTTCGCTAATGAATGTTCAAGGGCCATCATTTCCCCGGGTCGAAAACGTCATTGGCAACGACCTGAAGCAACAGCTAGGCAGGAAGTGGAAGCTGGATGAGCTAGAGAGTATGCTGCCCACTAAATACGGGAGGCCGCGAGGAGCGTCGGTTGCAAATTTGAAGCAGACAACAACGATGTAGGAACACACGGAGGCCAAAAACTTTCGTCGGAGTGCCTGAGGATGGTGGCAGCCAGCCACCGAAAATTAGCTGGACATTGAAGGGTGTCCTCGTTGTGAAAATGAGCGGACATTTTCTACATAATTCCAGTAATTATGACTCTAATAGTGACGAGAACTTTCACAGTAAGGTAACGAACGATGTTTTCCTATAGATTCTTCACATAGGTTACATTGGATAAAAAGGCAGATTATTCAAGGATTAAAAAAAAAAAAAACAATGAATATAAAAGGATAATTCTATCACGGTAAGGTATTACCTGAAGGAGAACTGTAGTTCTCAGAGTGGCGAATGATGAATCCGTTACAAATTGGGATCTCTTCCTCATCTACGGCAGTTTGTAATACACCATATTGCCTTTTAACAAACGTTAATATATGCAAATATTATTTCACATCCACTATCTCCCCTCTTTCCCCATCCACCGTGTCTAACCACTCTTTTGACGCAGTCGTCGCCGGTAAAGGAGGAAATGCTATGTAAGACAAGATTCATCATTCTCCACTCATTCATGGTGTTTACACGGCCAGTTTTTGAGCCCCGACCGTTGGACCGATTTTCCGTCCCCTCTCGTAATGCTAGAGAACTTCAATTCTCCTTCAGGTAAGTACACCTTTAGCCATACAAAATGTTCGGTTCAAGTATTCCGACAACAATGCAAACTTTTTAATTGTTGCAAATAAGAACATACGTCACTAAGGCGGAAGGAAGTCTCCATTGTTGATGCCAAAGAGTGCATTGTTGAATTTTTTATGTCCAGAGGTGTACCTTACCCTGGTAGAATTATCATTTCTCAATCCATAGATGCAGGGTGGATTAAAAAACGTCATCACCCAATCGGGATTCTAACCTGCAAACTAATACTCAAGGTATTCCGATGCCCCAGGCCACCCACGGGCCCCACGCATCCAAGACTGTTAACACCCTCGTACGGTTCCCACACAATATCACCCGTACACGCTGGCATGATCATGATGGCCTTCTCAACCCCACCCGTCACTAATTTCGGAACACACGGCCCGATTAACGGGCATGGAGTGAAAAAGGAAGGAAAGAACCACTCCATGTATCCACACATTCTGCCCCCGGCACCTATCCCAAGTCCAAAACCTGGCAGCTGTGCACTGTGCAGTCATCTCCGACGCAAAAATGTCGACCTCCGGAGCGCCAAACCTGTCGCAAAGACCACGAAACACACGGGGCACAATTGAAAATCGAACCAGCCAGGGAACACCCGGGATTCTCTATCCACTGCCGAATTAATCGCTCCTAGAATAATACAAGCGCACACAGTCAAGCCGTTGTTGCCAACCAACAGCCTCCGAACCAAGTTCGTCAATTCTCTGGACCGAGTTTCGCCACGATGCCGCATAAAATAAAACCGCCACCATGAATCTACAAAATATGTACTGTTGCATTTATTAGGACTTGATTGCCTTAATCATTGCCAGTAGCTCTCTGGCTTTATGTGCAACACTGCTTCATCATGCAACCAGTGACCTTGCGTACCAACTCCACTCAGAGTTGCGCCCCAGCCGACATCCGATGCATCCGTCGCTGGTGCACACCATTCAAAAAACCACACCAAGTTCAAGTATGCAAATCGTCCTGCCAGAAGCGGACATGAAGCCTCGCATCACCACGGTACATACGATACTTTCGATCAACCCCAACAGGCGCTGCAGTTCCCGGACAGTGATCCTGCGTTTGCTGCACAGCTTGCAAATCTCCCGCAGTAACTCCTGTTGCTTTGCCACTGCCAGCACCAACCTGCCCCATGCCAAATTAGGCATTGCGTGGGCAGCAAGACATTCTTCCTATAGTTCGGATAAAAACCAAGTCTGCACAACATTCCAATCGTCCTGCGGACATTGGGCTCCACCTTCACCTCACAAACGGCCCACAATGCCACAATCGTCAAGTAGAGAAATGATAACATACCTTTTTGTCGCAGGTATCGTTACACTGCACTCACTAACTGCATAAAAATGTAAAGTGCGGAAGCCAGCCCAAAAGTGAGGAACCAAACAGTAGACACATCCTGCCAGGAAAACACTAAATACTTGCAAGCCTCCATTTTTATTGGCACCGCATAATATGCCTGCGACAGATTGATCCTCCAGCCCTTGCATAAGTACTTCACCACCACTGACAACATGGCCAAACGGCATTTTCGTACACCCACAAATGCATTCATTTCTTTAAATTACAAGTACTGAACCGTCCGGTTTCGGCGCAGCAAAAACTGCAGACACAAAACCCAATGAGCCATTGGGCATATGTTCAATAACGCTTTGCTCCACCACTTCACACAACTATGGGGCAATGCGAACATCATCCGTAACCAACTTTGAGTTTACCCAAAGCGCCCGAAGTGACGGTGGCCCCATTAGACCTAAACCTGCGCCATTTATTGTTTGCAAAATCCATGGCGACACACCAACTTCGGCCCACATATCATAATAGCAAACCAAGGCACCAGCCTGGCATACATTTCCGGACTCAACTCTCGTTACACAGTTGTAATGCCTTACAGTTCCCATAACACATGCAATTGCAAAGAAATGTCATCATGCACACAGACAGCAACATACCTTTCGACCGGTAGACCTACGACCAACCTGGCCTCTAACAGTGCACAAAATGCAGCCACCCCAACATGCCATTATCATGCGCGTTTTTAGCCGGACAAGCAACCACACCAAGGGCACCCAAATCTCGCACAATCCTCCTTGCCGTGTAGCTCCTACACAATTCTTACAGCACTATCGGCGCCGACAGCCCTGCACGTATAATTAATGCACAAACGAGTCCATATCAAATTTCAGTATATTACGCACGCCCGGTTCCCAAATCTGCCACCACACACGCCTGAGTTCGGCCACCATTACGCACACCTGGTGCTTGTTTCAATTACCCCTTATGCACGCTTGGTGCTGGGGCATAATAAAGGTAGAGTACATCCGGTGACAACGAATTTATGAAAATATTTGTTTAATAGCACGCCTGATGCCTAACAATTCCGATACCTCGTCTACCATTTGGACAACCAAAAAAAAATCTCTCTGCAAACCAGAGCTCCATTACCGTAAGACCATACCATGCCAGCAGTAAGAAAAAGATTGGTTAAACAAAGGGTGGGGAGTGAATGAAGATGGAAAATGTGACATAAAATTTGCATTATTAGCATTTTTTAAAAGGTAATATGACGTATTACAAAGCACTATAGGTAAGGAAGTGATCCCAATTTGTAAGAGAGAGCAGTGAGCCACAATGGAGAATGAATGATTTATGAAACATACGGTAAGTAGTTTGAAAACAAGGTTTATGTGGTCATTAGTCCCAATTAATGGCCGTGTATGACTAAGCGATAGGTCTTCAGGCTTGTCCAAAGGCATCTGTATTTATTTGTCATTAGTCTCAACAATACATGTTGATAAGTGATTATGAAATTTTAGGGCTTTAATTTTCCAAGTTAATTCACCTTAAACCAAAGCCAAGATTATTTTATTAATGCTTTTGGTTTTTCATCCCTCGGTTCAGTGTTACTACAGCTTTGTGTCGCAGTGCAGAACGTATAGGCTTCAACCCAACAAACCCCGTCGAGAAACTAGTCGCTGTATACCCTGAAGTCTTGCTAAATGGAAAACACTGCAGTAAAAAAATGCTTGTAACAATGAAGTGTTTTATAACGTCCTTGCTCAAACAAAGGTAATCCAACAAATACAATAACTGATGATAAATAATAGTGACTAGTGACTATTATTTAAAGAGTAAAATACACAGTTGTAGCACACATTTGCCTGATAACTACAGTAGTGGTGTACCGATACCATAATTCCGATTCTGACACCAATAAATCGGTTCAATAGGGTTTCAATATCAAGTATAATTACCACACGTTAACGCCACAGCGATTGAAAATAAAATAATAATAATGACTTAATCACGTCCAGGTTATTCTGCTGAAACATAAATGCTTGAATATTTCCAGCTAAGTGAAACATGAATGCTTGAATATTTTTGTACCCGGATGCATAAGCAATAAGCACCTCAGCAAATCTTTGCAAGTTTGAAGATATTCGTATTTTCGTAGTCTAGATGTATTACAGGCACTTTGGACTCTAATCGAACGTACGGTTGAGAGCCAGATGGCGGCACATGATCAATGGGGTTAAAATGCTAATCAAAAGCAGCAACCAAATTAATGACAACCATAAACAAACAGCAATCAACTGTAATGTAATCTGCTCCAGTAATCACAATTCAGATGGGTTTCATGGTTAATTTGATGCAAACTAACAATCGGAGTCAATAGGCAAGTGGCCCGAGAAAAAGTGTGAGAAAATACTAGCAACAAAATCAGGCACAGTTTTACAATGATTTAAGCTCTTGAAATTAACTTTTTTGTACCCAACACCTCTTAGATACTCTTTCGATATTATCGCACCCCCCTGTAAAACGGAAAGTAGACGACAACTCGGAGTGGTTTAGCGATTTGCTCTGATTATTGAAAAGTAATCAACCAGTATCACCTCCTCCCCCCAGCACTCCTAGCCTGAATCAATATCGGAATCAGTAGGCTACACCATTACGAATAACAAATTTACCGTAGTTTAACTAGCACATCGTGTTTTACATCTTTTGTTCAAGAAGATTGCAGCAAAGCAAACTATAAGGCAGCCATAAGCATTTGGACAACGTCGTCAGTTATATAAGCTAATTAACAAGGTTCTTGAAGAAAATATTTCTCGATAGCAAACACATCGATTACACTCCAGTCGTAACTCGCAGCAAGTCAAGGTTTACCTACGTAAGTCTGAAAAGACGAGGGAAAAAAAGCCTAAAGATTTATCGAAGGATTTTACAAAATATGAAGTAGAAGGGCACAGACATTTATATAATTTCAGAAAGGTAAATAAAAATACAGCAAAGTCATGTAAAAATGGTATTGATACGGTAACAAGCACAAAACCGGACAAAATACCATTAGCAAGGTGCCTTTGCTCCCACCCACTGAGTATTCTCTATTGACTAGCCCAAACAAGGGTGAAACAGTCTGTCTAGAGATCTTTGCGGGTGAGAGCAGCTTGATTTCAAGTGATGCAGTAAGGAGAGTTGGGCAGGGAGCTAAGGAGTAAGAATTAACAGTGAGTGACATTACTAGACTCGGGACACTTAGAGAATGACTTGATGTTCTCATCGAGTCTTTAAGTCGTTACCTTGCTTGCCTGTCAAGATGCATGCCCGGTGTACTCTTAGCCATTCATTACTACCCGTTACTAAAACAGCTAGGCCGATGAGTAAAACGAAATCTTGTCCAATGGGCATTGTTGCACACATTCTCTCAACTTTGCAAAAAAAAAAAAAGGCAAACTAGGCTACTCCTCCCCCCCAACTCCGAATGCCCACTTGTCAATTTAGCCTGATACATTATAATCAGCAGCTGGACAGTAGTGCAAAGAGGAGCACAATGATGAATTTTTTTAACATTTATTTACCAATACTTCTAGCAGGACGATTATCCATTTTCCAGCAAACCCCAACCATTCCTTTGCCGCCGTCAACGCTTTCTTAACAATAGGGAGTTGTTTATTTGCATGCATGTATATAATAATATGTCTTATTACTCATGTGTCAAAAGAATTGGGCTACGAAATGGGTGATAGACGCGGCCGGTTTTGCCTTGGTGTCCGTACATCATTTGCTGGAAACAGCTATAGGCTTAACGCACCTTGCATGAGATGCATAGCAAAACCTCACGACACTCCAGTAGTAGCCACTGCACACTTTCTGGCTTTTCTGTTAGTTCTAAACTTTCCATATTGACTCCCGAGCTTGACTGTGTCAAGTTTTACTGGGCTTCCCTAAAAGTTAATTTTGCCATCACGTCTGGGGTCGATTGAACACGCGTGTCGGCAAGGGGCACCTAACCCACAGGCGAAAACGGGTGAAATTTGACGCGCGTCGAGTTATTCTTTCAGTGGCCCGACTCTAGTGACAACGCAGACAAACCCACAATCCTCTCCTAACTTTACTAGCATCAAGAACGCTATCGATAGTGATGCCACACTGGTATGAGCATTTTTCTGAAGAACCTCATATATACCTTCTTGTTCTTAGCCTTCGTTGTGATGTAGTGGCTTTCTGCTGTTCGCTTCACACCAAATTCCTGAAGATAGTAATCAACGCAAGCGCTTTTTAGTTCGTCTATGTAGTGCCGTTGATCCGTTTGAAAGTTATCAAACAACTGAATGTTACGCTGTATAATAGCTGCTTGATGGTTTTTGAAAAACAAGCTACAGTTGCACAGCTGCTCAATGAATTCAGTGGGGATGATTTTCCTGTCCAATAGAGCTTTCATTGTTGTTGGGCTATCTGAAGAGATAAAAAATGAAAAGATTGCAAACAAAATGTACAAACTTATTTTAAATCAACCAAATCCAATTTTTTTAAGGCTATGTAGCACATTTTAAAAGAAAAAAAAAAGACAGCATACTGGGTTTATTAGGCTCATGAAATGAAACCAGACCATGAAAAAATGGCAATATAGAAAATAAGGGTAAACTGTAAATAATATAAGAAAGTACAACTGTTGCAAACTAAAAAAATATTGACACACTTTCCACATTGGACACCAAAATTCTTATTTCTCTTATTTCCTCGATTGCATATCTAATGTAAGCGAGATCCAAAATAAAAATGTCGATGATGGTTTATTGGGTGCAGCATTGGATGAAATTGGTGTTAATCATCCTGATATAGGGGCAGCATATGCTGTAGCCTAATATTTGTTAAAGATTGCGTAATGCATTAGGAGCAAATGAATGCAATGCGGCTTTTAGTTTTAATGTTCTGTGATAGAAAGTATTGACCAACATTTTGGGTACTTTACCAATGAACAATATCACGCAGTCAAGAAAAAAATTGTAGCCATTAACCCTAAGCGAGATTTTCTGAACAATGGGGCAGTCAATGATGACACAGCAAAATGGAAGAATTCACTTTCTTGATGTTGAGTTGACACGTCGTAAAGAAGGAAGGATTAGATATAAGCTCCATTGTAAACTGATGACGACAGGGCGGGGCATCCCATTTTCATCGAGACAGCTTAAAGCTATAACGAAACTACAAGTTCTCCAGAATTGTCAGACACTTGGGCACCTGCAAAATTGCACGAGAATTCCTACGAGGCAAAAGGTAGGTTCATTTTGCTGGGATACCCCCCCAAAGTGCCTGAACACCTTGATTAAACGAGCACTTCGAATGAACACAAACAACCGAGTTGGAAGAAAGAAACAAGGGAATGAAGGCAATGAAAAGAAGCATTTACCGAAAAAGTCAATTCACAAAAATATCACGCACATTTCCACAAACTAGACACTTACTCCTATGTCCAGCAAATTTTCAACAACTAACTGTTGTCATCATCAGGCAACAACAGTGACAACACTTAGTTGTTGAAAATTTGCTGGACATAGGAGTAAGTGTCTAATTTGTGGAAATGTGCGTGATTTCTTTGTGAACTGACTTTTTCGGAATTTCATCATGTTCCACAGTACAAACTTCAACGAAGTTTTTCGTGAAGCATTTACCGAGAGTAGGACTTACATTTATTGAAGGAATCACTGACAAAATCCATCATGTGTTTCGAAAGGCAGGGTTCGATTCGTATGTGAAAAAGGAGGAAGCTCAAAGATATGCTGCAAAAAGGACTGAAACCAACTGAAGAACAGATGAGGGAAGGTGAGGATAACTCTCAGAACGAATAAGATAGTTGGGCGAGGATTAAAACTATCACATAACAGGGATCGGATAAGTAACACCAGTCAAAATAAGTTGAAATAGTGACTTTATATTTCAAATAAGTTACCAAACAGGGAACAAAATAGTTACCAAAACTGACTTAATTTGTAATTAAAAACATCAATTATGCCATCATAAAAAAAGTCGTTGACTGTGTTATTCATCATTGTTTAATTTAAACCAAACATTCTTCCACCTTTACATTCTAAAGTTAACATACATTAGCTTCACTTTTTCAGTTTTTTGTAAAGCCCGGCCGATGCCAACTTTGACCAATCCGATTCCGATACGGTCCGATGCTACACCACTAATACTGATGCCGATACTTCAATGCGTTACTTCCAGTAAAGTTAATGTTTCTTCCATATTCAGAAACAAAATTTGATGCAAAATTCCGAATTTCAAAGCTCTATGAGCAAGCATCTTGCAGTAATGTGCGTTTTTGGAACCCGTTTTTGGTTTTTGTTAAATAATTTGAGAACGACTGAAGCTATCGTTCTGAAATTAGCACCATTGGAAAGCTCTCGAAAAAACGGTTAAAATGGTGTATTGGAACATCAAAAACGGACAAGTTTTGGCAAAGATATCGAAAAAACCGATATTTGAACAAAACAGTTAGCCGATACCGATAGCATCGTCGCTGATACCGATAGTATCGCCACCGATACCAATGCCAATATCGGTATTGGCTGAGCCTTAGTTTTTTGTTACGATCATTCTTTGTGAAGAACTAGTAATACAGGATGATTTTCGTTTATTCAAACGTTTTTGAAGTATGTCCGGTCTTTTTGTGTTCACCTTGCATACGCCCTCTACACCCTGTAGCATTGCTTGTGCCACACGCACATCCTCCATGTTATGCTGTGGAGCCTTTTTCAGCCTTGCATTTGCTTCTTCGAAGAGCTTATCGCTGGCCTTTCGCTTTTTCGCCTCTTGTTGCATTTGCTCTTCAAGACTTGATTCCATGCTTTCAATGTTTTTTCTGTCTTCCGAAATCTTTTGATTTAGTTTTTCTTCTTTAGCTCTCGTTTTCTCCTCTTCATTCAACTTTTGTTCTTTTTCTTTTTTTTTTAGCTCTCTTTTGTTCCTCCAGGTAACTTGTAATTTTTACAAGCACTATTCCCCAAGGCAATTAGTTCCTTACTGATACGTACAAATTCTGGCTTGTCATGGTACATCTTCAAAGCATCACGTACAGTTAATCTTGCATTGAATGTCTGAACTCCCATTGAAGCCCTGTCGTCGTTAAGTACTCGTCCTGAAACTGAAAATTCTTTTTCGACGTCGGCACTCCCATGAGCAAGACACAAGCAAGCTTGCAGCACTCTGGTTAAAATTGGGTACTTTGGATCACCACTTGTGTCTCTTCGAAAGCTAAAGAAATGCTGCCAGTAGTGGTCAATACGCACAGAAGAACATTCTTTTTTTAACCTCGGCATTTGAAACACTTGTAATGGGTGGTTCACCTTCTAGTTGCAGCAGCTTCCATTCATCCAGATCCTCGTCTGTTGAAATGCTGAACGGAACAGCACCAGTCTGAGGTTCATCGGCCCCGGATGTCACACCAGAAACTCTCGCGGTGGCTCACTAAGATTAATTTAAAAAAAGTGACCAAAAGTGCATATTTTGGCAAAAAAATAAAAAAAAAAAAAAAAAAAAAAAAAGAGAGACTTTAGTGACCTCTAAAAAAGTGACTTAGTTGAAATAGTGACCCAATCCTAGCCCTGAGATAAGGAGTATATAGAGTCCCATGTGGTGAGTATGAGGGCGTGTTATGTTGGACAAAAGGCAGAAGAACGAGAGTTAACAACAGAGGCGGACTGGTGGGTCAAGAGGCCAGTCGGGAAGGTGACAGCCAGCGGCCACTTTTTTTTTCAGCTTATTAGGGCAGAGCCAGGAACGTAGCGAAGAGAATTTGGTTGGGTTGCGGGTAAAATTTGTCGAATCATGCATTACAGCTAGAGGGTCTGGGGGAGCGCTGTGAGCTCCCCAGCGGGGTCCGGGCCGGAGCCCCGGAAACTAACGGATTTCTAGGTATTCTATGGCCTTTCCTGGCTTCAAACGATACGTATTAGACATTGCTCAGGGCGCCACAAAAATAAAAGAAAATAAATGAACAGTAGGGAAAGACTTTTTTAAAAACCCCTTCTCATGCCCTACATTAATTTTTGGTGGCTTTAGAAGAATGCTGGTTCTCAGGTGTACGCACGAAGACTCAGTACTGGTTTTTTAAATATGAAAAGTAAGTGATTTAACCCTAGTGATTAGTTTTGGTCCTAGTTTTGGTTCAGTGTCATGTGTTATCACACTGCAGGTAGCATATTTTGGCTTTTCATGGGGTGGGAACTTTTCAACATCAGGATTTGATGCAAATAATAAAGAGTAAACCAGAACAACGTTGGGTGGTGGGGGGTGGGGGGGGGGGGGGATTGGCCGAGTGTTTGTTTCAATTTGTTTGATTAATTTTTGTCTTAGTTAGTTTTATTTATTTGAATAATTTCGGCAATTTTTTGAGTTAACATGGAGGGCTTCAGTCTCTTCGGCGCCTTCATTGGATCTGCCCTCAACATAAATTGAATTCCAATTTCCGCATTTTTAAAACATGGAAATAGGACCCAAGCCTAAGGACATGTACTTGCTAGAAGTAAAGGAAAGAAAAACTTGAAAATGTTTGGCCTTCAGTGAAAATGGTCATGGCGTCAAGGTGCTAGGCCAGGCTTAAGTATTTTGTTAGAATTCGGTCATGTGACTCTTATGGTATTTTTGCTGAAATGCTTTTTTTCCCCCCTCATTTAGCCTAATTGTGGGAAGAACATGACTTTGCTCTGATACAGATCATTCTCAATGAGTTTGCACTGCAACTTAATAAGGAGTAGAAAACATTTAGGGCTTACATTACTAAGCTGAGAATGTCTAAGTGTCAGTCTTATAGCTGGTTGCAGAAGTCTTAGTTTTACCACTCAAATCCAGGTTTTTTTGAACGGGTGCAGAACGGACTTTAACCAAATTTAGACACACGCTAGTGTGTCGCCGCCAAGTAACAGTAGATCGTACGATTGTAGACATCCGATTGTTAAAAAATGATCCCAAAAAATGATTGAAAAAAGGCAGCTGCACTAGGAGACTGTGTCTTTTAACTGAAACCAACTTATACCTGATTTCAGCGTACTGGTGTAAATTACCCATGCGGTAGAAATGTTTGCAAATCGTTTTAATCAGGTGTCTTGGGTCCAGTAACGAAGAAAACGTCAACATGAAAATGTGGGAAAAGTCCTTCATGGAGGAAAAGTGCCCATGTTAATTCTCATAGGGTATAACGACACGTCTACAGCTGATTAGGGAATGTTGCCAGATCTAAATTTCGGCACACAGGTAAAGCGTCATATGGGGAAGTGCCTTTTTCTAAAATGGGGGTTTCAGCTAGAAGCACGTGGCCCTGAAGTGGCTCGTAAGTGCAAAAGTATTGTTTTAACCATTATTTGTATTGTCATCCAACAGTAGATTATAACATGCTTAAGTGTTACACGCTTATCGTTTCAGTACCTATTGCCATAATTCATTGTTGTTGCAAATAGGTGGTTCACTTAAGAGACGGGAGTATCTTTTATTGCAAAGGTTTGGTCGGTTTTTTGTTATGGCACACGAATCCAAACTAAATTATCTGCCCCACGACGATAAAAGGGACAATTATAGTGTTCGTGAACAGAATGGTAACTAAGTGATTGAATGATTAATGTTAACGGAGGTAGGGCCAAGTGAGGAGGGATGCGCTGATTGAGTGAACGAAAATCAGCGTCAAACCGTGTCAATTTCGCTGACGCAACGGCTAATTGGGCCACGGCAAATGTGAAAATTATGAATAAGCAAATTTATAGACATAAATTTCCTCCAGACAGGAAAGGTAGAGGGAACGATTAAACCGTCTGAACCTTCGTTCGTTCACAGTCCTATGAAAGCAGTGATATCCACCCAAAACCGTCTCTGGTATACGAGAAGCCGCCAAGTTTGAAAAAAGGGTCGGCCTTTCAAAGTAGTGATATCATTCAACCAGGGAAAGGCCGCCAAGGTCAATCCTGTTAGCCAAGTTAATTGCACTACTAATAGTTCGAAAGTTAAGTGAAAACTGGAACATTGCTACTGGCGGTAGCAATCTTCAAGTTTTTATTTAACGCCCAAAGTATTATAAGGTGCGAATAACTTGGCTAACAGGATTGACCTTGGCGGCCTTTCCCTGGTTGAATGATATCACTACTTTGAAAGGCCGACCCTTTTTTGAAACTTGGCAGCTTCTCTTATACCAATTATGGTTTGGGGTGGATTCTTTCTAACCGAGATGGCCTTCCAACCCACTTAACTTTCGTTCTTTAGACGGTTTTCGTCATTTTAAAGCAAATTGAAGATTTCTCATCGGTTCGCTCGTTTCCTTGACAGAAGAAACGTCATCTTCTCTTTCTTTTATGTCATGCACGGCTGATAGTAACCGGAGGATTTGTGTGTTAAGGACCTGTGAGTTAATGTAATCACTCCAAACAGAATGCGTACGTACATTTTGTAACTTCATGAAGAGCGGCTTCCATGCAATACGCAGGCGCAGCTGCTCTATTCTTCATTCATTAATCATAATGATGCGGGAAACCAAACACAACTAGTAAACTGCGGCCTTATGTGGTTGAAACTCGAAATTTGAGCGTCGTACTTGGAGGCAAAAACGGCTAATTACCAAAACCAACGTTGATTACAAACTGAGAATGATTAATTTAGTAAGTACAGCCAAAAAGTGTGAAACTTAGCAAGAATAACCGTGTATTATAATAACAGGGTAACCGTGTATTACAAAAAAAAGAAATACTTAAAATAATACACTGAATTTCCTTTTTAACTTGTTTATTTTTTGCTGAGAGGCCACTAGGGTGAGAGGCCAGTCGGGAATTCCCGACCCCCCGACCTTGCCAGTCCGCCTCTGGTTAACAACATGGCTGATGCATGAAACAAGGAGGAAACTAAAGGCATATAACTCCACCACATGCATGGAGACTTCGCACAAGACTGATTGGAAAGCAACTGAAATGCTTCTAGTTTCTAATTCCAGCAGACACTCACTTATGAGGACTTGAATCCCTCGCTATTCCATACCAAGTCCGAGAGAAGGGCATGCTGATGAATATTCAGGGGCCATTAAACCCTGCAATCCAGTATCACATTACGAACGATTTATGTGTTAAGTTGAGAAAAGATTTGGAAAACCTGGATAAGTCCCATTGTTACGGAAGGCCATGTGAAAAAGACTAAAATTGCAGGGCCTGCACCTGCCTAATTTTAGTTTTTATTGCCTAACCGAAAATATACATTACCTGATTTTTTATGCGTTTCCCTCCTTAGGAGCTTTTATTCCCCTAAAAACTTGAATTTGCCTTCCCAGCCCGGCCTGTACTACTGCGCATGCGCAGGGATGGGTTGGCTATACACTCGGCGCAGCCGTCCGATGGCATTATTTATCCTCACCCAGAACCTAGACAATGGAGGGAAGGCCTGGGTGGGAGTTAAGATAATGTATATTTTCGGTTAGGCAATAAAAACTAAAATTAAGCAGGTGCAGGCCCTTCAATTTTAGTCTTTTTACAGCCGAGGAAAATAATTATTTCCTGTTTTTTATAGCGGACTTTGTAACCCAGAGGAGAGCTATGTTCGCTGCCCCCTCACGTACGAGCCGGCGTCTCCAGGAGCTAGCCCCTGGCGAAGATAACCCTGAGTCCTGAACCAATTTCACTAATAACCGAAACAATACGCGGGCTGAGGTGCGACCACTGTTTCGGAAGGTAACATCCTACGTGAGGTCAGGCAGTGCGGTAATATATCATAATCTAGTAATGGTTAAAGAAGCAGAAGAAGGCACCGCAACCGCAGCAGGGGTCTTAACACCGTGGGGTACGGAAATCAGAAAATAAATACCGAAAACGCCTACCTTGCTGGGAAGAAGATGCTCCCATGTGAGACGGACAGGCGGATGGTGTTGCAGCTGATACAGGAAGAGTTGAAGAATGAATGTCGTCCGCAGGTTGGGAACCGAAGGCATAAGAAGCGTGAATGAGAAATCATTGTAGAGAGTGTTCGTGGGTACTTGGACGTATGATGAAGCGGACTGCGGCGGATGCAAGGAGTGTATGGTGTCCGTAAAGTGGATGGTGGTAATCACAGAAGGTAAAGAACATTTACTGCACGGAACCAGGGAAGAGGTAACCGTGTCATGCGGTTGAAGGGGAACCGAGAGTTCAGAAAGAAAGGGATTCTCCAGAGGCAACTAGGAATAGACAAGTTCATGATCCGTAGTGAGTACTAGAACTTTTAACGGCATCGGAAGCCGGTTGTGTCAAGGTAACCGGGGATGAGGATCGTGGAGGGCGGATCGAGGAACCGTCTTTAGGGGTGCCCTTTGTCCTAGGCATGACAAGGCAACCGAGGGCAATCGGGAACCGTAGAGGCAACCGACAATCGGAGGGTAATCGAGAACCGTAGACGTAACCAGGATCCGAGTTCTTCACTCCGCAGCGATATAAACAGCGTGCGTCGTAGAGAAGAAAAGGTGAGCATAATGCTCCACTTCGGTTCATATATGCACAGTAGGTAGCGACCCATGAAGGATATCTTCGATTTAAGTTCTCTAGATTAAACAGCATTTGGAGAAGAGAAATGCTTTAAAAAAAGTTAATGTTTATTTTCACGGCAACTAGAAACATCGTGTTTTGAATTGCGTAGAGTGACGTCATTTTTTCTTTCACATTCCAGGCAGTCTGCCTCACCTGTTAAGGCACCTGAAACAAAACAGTGCTGCCCGGCCAAATCGCAGCTTGGTGAAACACAAGGGGAAGGGACTGACCACCCTCCAACTTGCTCTAAGAAAAAAGTTGTCACAGCCTTCATTGGCGCAAGTTCACGCCGTTTCTCGTCAGGATAGGTGACTTAAAAGTGGCAGTTGTTTTTATTTTTATCGATATTATCATCAAGACAAGCCAGATTTTGTAAGTCTTAAAAGGGGTTTTAGATTCTTAGCTAACATGAAAAAAAAAGTGAGGGTTTCGTATTCGTTTAACTATTGCTATTGTCAGTGGGCATGATCCTTCCAGTACCAAATCACTACTGTAGCAAAACCTTACCTACATTATTAAAAACGTACAGTGTGCAAGTGTATGTTTGTGTGTGTGCACGTACGTGCATGCGCACGCATGTACCTGTACTCCTCTTGAACCAAGGCACACAAAGATGAGAGTAGCGCCAAATAAAAGATAATTAAACTGTGCTTCCTTTGGGTCCTTTTCATCACAGTAACTTGATTTTATAACCCTCACATACGCCTAAAACTGTACTGACATCAAAGTTCTATCCGGCAAACTAATCAGAAAAAAGTTTGCCTGAACAAACTTTGACTTTCCAAAGTACAGTTGATCCAAAAATTTTAAAAAACAAGAAACAGTTAAACTGACGACACGCTTTGCAGAACAAAATAACAAAAACATACAACATATAGATCTCAAAAGCTGTAGGAAATAGAAATAATTTAACGACTAACAATGGCATTGCTGTTTTCACTTTGCGTTCGGGCCAGCCGTTGTTGACACGTGTTATGAACTTTGATTTTTCCATTAATTCATGTTAAAATTTGTGACAAACAAACTGTCTTGAAGCTAAGTTACGTAGAGAATGCCCAGGAAATCAGCTAAGCTATATGACGTGTGGATCGACCCCCAATAGATTGCCACATAAACTAAACCATTTCAGTGCGTTTCTCGCTTTGCTCTCTCATCTTTCATTTAGTGCTACTTTCACCTTCGTAGGCACCTTACTTCTGGAGAAGTAGGTGCAGAAACATGCAAATAACCAAACATCGTACCGTACATTAGAAGCGAGTTAGATGAAATGCAGGCATGCTGAGGAAGGTGGTGAATGAACTGCGAGCAACAATTGCAATTAGTTTGCCTCAAAGTAATTTTTTTGTGATGCTCTGGGGTTCAAAGAATAAGATGAAGCCTATGATTGACGCCAACAAAGTGAGCGAACGATATGGCTACTTATTATTATAAAAACTTGTGTCAAATGTTATTAAGTTGTGCATGTATTATTTTCACACAGTTGTAATTCTGAAGTGCAATTACTGACTGATTGCTGAATGAACTGGTGTCAACAAGTACCATGCAGTCATTGGTGAGAAAGTGCTTTAAATCTACAAATAAGTTCCGAATGATGAGAGGCATTTGAATTCAAATTTATATGGCACTACGTGACTACAGTAATTGAATTTGGACACAACCTTACCTAGCGCTCGTTTCATCTGATCAAAAAAACTGCTGACTTGGGTTTTGATGAAATCGAGGCATATTACGTACACTTCCGAGTTCCCAGCTTTACTTGTACCTGGTTTGAAAACAACTACCTAGAAGAGAAATATGACCCCAAGTTAAACATGTCTAACAGTTCTTTGTAACTAGTTCAATACAATTATATACAGAAATAAATATGTATGTATTGTTTATTATTAAACCATTGGGCCTAACGATTTAGCAACTGCACTCATGCAAAACTAGAGGCAGCAATTCCCCAGACCTATCACTAACTGTACAACACCAAACTTGAAAATGTCACTGTGTAACACTGGTAATTACAGGTGAAGATTCAGATGTAGTTAACTTTAATTAGGGAACTTCAACTTGGCCATGTCTAGAGGTGTTAAGGTCCATTACAACTTACTTCAACAAATAATTCCGCCCTATTACTTTGAGTGATAGAAGTATAAATATAAACAGATGCCTATCGAAAATTTGTGATACTGAGAAGTATTGTCAGTTTGAGTTTGAGCGTTCGTTTGTTTATATTTAAACTTATTTTAAACTTAATAACACTAACAAATGCTATACCAGCTGAACAACTTCTCAATAACCATCCACAGTGGAAACTGGCCGAGTTTCCCCATTGTGGTTTCAGATGTACTGTATACAATCCCGGCAGGGATTTTCTTTGTACAGACGTCAGACGTACTTCTTCTTGCTTCTCGGTCAAGGATGACGTCGTCGCCTCAGGACTGAAAATGTCGAGCCTTTTTATATTGCTCACATTACCTCGTAGGCGAAGAATAGAACTGATGTCATTCCTAAAAATAAATCCGTTATGATGCAATCTGTAACGTGTGTTCAATGTAGAAGCCAAACTTGAAGTAGTTAAACCTTATTTAATGTGGAATAATCATGACAAGATTTGGGTTACATTAGTACGTTCTTTCTCAACATAAGAATCAACGGGAATAAACACCGGGCTCTGAAGCCCTTGACTTTTATATGCTCCGGTCGGATCCAGAGCTCCACCGGACAACCAATCAGCTCGTGAGTTCGTTAACCAATCCAGTTCTTGGTTACAAAGTTTTCACCAATCGTGGCCAACAATACTTGACCACGTTATCCTGCACGTCCGCTCATGGTTTTGGCGCAAAACCTAAAAGTCCTTGCTGTTACACAACGATTTTGGCGCCAACAAAACAGCACACAAGTAGGTACGAGGGTGAGCCAACGTCCGTTACAAATCTGTTGACCTACATACATATAGGCTAGGGATCGACCGGACTGCCTACAAGCCGGTTCCACCGGCCCCGGTTCCTTTTGCAGCCGGTACCAGTTCCAGATCCATTTACCGGTGTAGTTTATAACCTTGCAGTACTAGTAATCTAGGTCAAACAGTTTAAGCACCATGTTAAACATTTTCACAAAACAATTTTATTTTCATTGCACAAGAAAAGTAGGCTACATTGTTAGTTAACAAAGGATATTTTGATTCGATTCATGAGAGATAGCCTGCCTGTAAGTGGGGTTTCAAATAGTACCATAAAGCTTAAAAGTTCTAAAACTTCGACACACGAGGTGGTTCACAAAAATGTATAACCTGAAATTTTTGGAAATTTTTTTTAATAAACGTGCAAAAGGAACCATTTTTCTGAATAGAAAATCCATTTCTGATTCCGAAAAAGTGCGTCCTATTTTTCGTACATTTTTTAAAAATGGTTGACATTCTTTCGCTTGCACAGTACCGATGATGCACCGAGCAAAAGCTGCATTTTTTTGTTTTCAAAGTTCTATTTTCATGTTGCGCTTTTTTTTTTGTGGACAACTTTTTAGCATACATTACGATTTTGTAGGCCTTGTTAGCAGGTTGAATTAGGCTAATTAATATTTGGCATTTTTTTGTTTTGATTTACAATAATTCTGCAAAGATACACATTTATAGGCTAGTTATGGTATCACATTAAAAATACCCTAGTGGTGTATATTCTGAAAGCTAAGCTAATATTATCGAAAAAATGTCATTCGGGTTTCGTCATTCAGATTTACTCTAAAAAAGTTCCAAACTATGCTTACGGATCGTTTTTTTCTTTGATTTTGAGCCATATTAATAGCAAAATAGCGAGAAAGAATAACAAAGTTCGATCGACAAGCACGATGCACATGTTTTGGTCGTGTCCCTGAGTAACCTTGTATGGGGTCAACACTAGCTCAATATTTTGCTTCCGTGTTGACGGCAGAAGGCTGGCGACGTGAACTTATGAACTGACTAGCGTCCCATACAATCGAAGTACCGCACATAAAAAAAATATTAAATTTATTTAATCTCAATCAAATCAAACTAACGAATTAAGGAAGGAAAATATATTTAATTATTTATAATTTTATTTGGCATCAGTTGTGTTCCGGTTGAACGTTACAACCGTTAAATGAATGGCGAATTAGCTGCAGATTGAAACCAATATGGCGACGCTGTTCTTCAACCACGCCGCTACCGTAGCTCTGTCAATACGAAGCAGCAAACGAAACATTCTCAGTTGAAGGGGTAAATCAACACAAATTCATATTCAAATTAAAGTTTATTGCGAACTAAGATTTATTACGAAGATACTTTATTTAAATTTTTTTTTATTGCGCATTGATTGCAGCGATAATTGCCGGTCGTATGACCGGCAGCCGAAAGTTGGAGTCGGTCCGGTCGTGGCCGGTGTACCCAAAACCGGCCGGTCCAAAAGATCTGGACCTGGTCCGGTCGATCCCTAATATAGGCCATTGCATCCATCTAGACGGGACGGTATGATACCTTGAGCTCTCCCCCCCCTGCCTCGGGGTAGGTTGAGAAAAATCAGTGTTGTTCAATTTAGAACTTGTGTCGAAAGGTGGATCAATTCTTGGTAAAGTCAGCCCATCCTCTTCTACCTACCAGACGTCATGGGTTGTCAGGGCTTGGGTGGAGCATCCCAACCCATCCATCCCCAGTCAAAGTACGAGTCCAGGGTTCGGTTTGGGTTTAAAACAACTCTTTACTCCATCATAAAACATGGATGCAGTATAGGTCTGCAAACATGGGTGATACAGTCTATGTTGCTCTCTTCTCACTGCGCCACCAGGTACGCCAGGTGGCGCATGTGTGTGGTGTGGAAGCTGAGAAGGCAAGCTGAGTGGGAAGTGACGAGCTTCGGGAGCTCTGGGCTCTCACACTCTCCCCCTCTCCAAAATTGGTACACGCCCATTGCATCAAAGTCTACACTGCGTTAGTTTTACACATGGCCACTTCAATTAAAAAAAAAAACAAGATTTCATTAGTTACAGTGGTTTACCAAAGAAAAATTTTCATGATATGAGACATGCAAGAAGCGTAAGCTCAGTTGATTTCCCTGCGTTTGCGCCTGCTTTAAATACTACATGCACAATGTGCCTGGATGTATGCGATGTACTTCACTGATGTGCTTGTGTCCTAAGGTACGATTTAGTTCGTTGGGTGGAATTTGCACCCCGAAGGTGCGGCTTAGTTTACAAAACACACAATAAAATTGGTTATAACACTGTTGCGTACCGAGGGTACAGCTTAGCCCATGATATGGGTTAGTCACTGTACAGTTCTTCGATTTTCCGTGTTGTAGTTTGAGTGTCGTCGGCTTTCCGTGGAAGATGATGGTTGATTCGTGAGTTTTCGCTTGTGCCTCCGAATCCGTTGGTTTATGGTTGTTTTTTGTAAGGTCGTGATTTGTTTTTATTTCCATGAGGCGTAATTTCAGGAAAGTTGTACTTAATGCCGTGACGTGACTTCAATTTTTAATTCCTTTCCTTCACACGTCTGCAGTAGTTTTGTTGTCATCCACGGCTGTCTCGTGGTTCAAAATTTGTGCTCACCGAGCCTGTGCTCGCAGTCCTAGTCCTCTCCTTCGTGCTTTTTGTTGAAGCGTCGGTTCACATCTCTCCTAATCTCTCTCCGTTTCAGCCGCTTTCCCACATTTTGTCCACTTTCCTGACAAGTGACTTCTCTGTCTCAGTCCTCATCTTCGATTCCATGGAATGGTAATTCTGCGAAGAACTGGATGTAGTTTTTTGAGATACGGAGGTGCTTTCCTGATTCTCCCACATCTGGTGCGACTTGCAAATTTTGTGCTGACACTGTCCTAATCTGAAGAGTTTGGAGTTTTGTCCTGCACTTTTCAGACTGGGTCACGTTCTGGTTAAGGCTGGATGACCCTGAGCTGTCGCCTCCTTCTTCGGAGTCTTCAATGTCGCATTGGTCGTCTGGTGTTGTGGTTGGTTTTCCAGCCTTCCGTGGTGTCGGGTTCTTGCTCATCCTCACTTTGGCTGTGGCCCCTTCCGATCCATCATTACGGGCTCCAGTAGGCCCCATTTTTTTGGCATTGATGGTTTTCACACCAGTGGCATCATGAATTGAGATTATCGTGTACGTTATGGGACTTATCTTTACTTTCACACGGTAGGATGCCTTAAAGATCGGTTCCAATTTCTTGGCGATGCCTTTTTCGGCGCTTGATAAGATGTGATTTTGAATCTTTCGAATCCAACTTTGTATTTTAAGATGCTGTGTTTGGATCATTGGAGATCTTTGCGGCTCTTGCGGCTTCCGTCAAATGAGCTGCAACGAGGTCGTATGCCTTCTCCATCTCTGTTCTCATTGCTTCTGCATGTTCTTGCAGTGTGTTGATTGTTGAGGTGTCCGGCAAGCTGATGACGTGTAGTGCGATCCTTGGGCCTCTCGTGTGCATTGGGTAGTGAGGCGTCTCGCCTGTACTCACATGCGGAGAAGTATTGATTACATACTGAAGTGCTGGAAGTAACGGTCCCCATGTTGTTTCATGATCCTGGAGGAATGCACAAATGCAGCCTTTCATAGATTTGTGTGTACGCAGCGTGTCTTTCAACTGCGAGTGGTACGAGGTTGTGCGGTGATGCTTTACTCCAGTTAATACCAGAAGGTTGGTGAATACCTTTGAGGTGAACGCAGCTCCTTTGTCGGTAACTAAAATCATGGGAGATCCGCGAACGTCCAGTTTTTCATCTCTGAATTTCGTTGCAGCAGTCTTGGCCATTGCTGTCTTGGTGGGAATTAGCCAAGCAAATTTGGTGAAATAATCCATGCTGACATGATACACTCGTGTCGGTGCGTGGTCTCTGGCAGTGATCCGACAAAGTCGATTCCTAATATGCGGATGATTCCTGACGGTTAATGGGTTGCATGTTCCCGATGAGTCTTTGCCGTAATGTTTTGCGATTTGGCAAGCGTGACAGGAACGGACGTAGGCTTAGCAATCCGAAAACATGTGTTGCCAGTGTGCAACTGCTCGAAGTCTTTGCATAGCTTTGGTTACTCCAAAGTGCCCTGCCCGTCTGTGGTCATGACAGCCCTCGAGGCAAGAGTGTCACAGATTCTTGGGAATGTAGACTGTCCATACGTTTTTCTGGGTGTCCTCTTGCTGGTGCCAGTGGGTCAATGTGGTAGAGCACTCCGGCGCTGTCAAAAGGTGTACGATTTGCGCACTTTGTTCACATAGTTTTATGTCTCTTCCATGCCTGCGATTTCTGGTCGTGACAAAGACTTTTGAGATTCTCCTTGCTACGGAATCAGCTTCTTGTGCTGCTTTTATCCGCTCTTTGTCGTAGATGTCCACTTCTGGATGGAACCTGATGTAGAAGAGTGGATATTCTTCAATTTTTGCAGGAAGATTCGTCTGCTTCTCAGTGTTGTTCTTCTGCGTCTGAGCTGTCAAGTGCGGGGTTGAGAGACATGGAGTCCGTTACGTTTTTTTTCCCTGGTCAGTGTATAACAGTGAAATCAAACGTCTGTAGTCATACAGCCCATCTTGCGGTTCTTTAGAAATCTCTTTTAGAAACTTGCAAAGCTGATCGACTCGACTAGGCAAATCTCAACAAGGACAAGAACGGGATGATGAATGAGAGGACCTAATGCCAGGAGAAGCATGAGAGCTACGGCCGTCAGACAAAGAGGGGCTTTTCCTAAGCGGCTTGTAGCCACGTTCTTTAGCCATTGATGAACGGTTAGCAGGGCTTTCGCTATCTTCAAAAACTCAACACGTGCGGGAAATAAAAGAGCACATCTGAACGGAGCGGGCTCCAGAGAATAAAATGTCTTAATTACGCACCCTGAGTGCTTTTATACTAGTATGGAGGGGAATGCGCATGTGCACTTTGGAGTTAGTAAGCTGGCTGATGATTGATTTAAATCTCTGGAAGGAAAAAATATTTGGGAATCATAATCCTAAAATTTACAGGTAATTTACACGTATATTTTCGTAGCAATAGAAAAAGGTGGTATGATTCACAAAAGCGACAACAACTTCCTATTGCAGCTATCGTGTTGGTTCTTTCTGAAAAGTAGAATATATTCCACAAATTTATATCTACATCAAAAGCTAAAATAATCTCACCTGCCTGAATGCACAATTGAGCAAGTATATCAAGCTGACAGCCAAATGTTCAAAAAAAGTAAACATCTTTATGACAAAATTTCCTCCAGGGGCTAGAATGTGAAATGCAGCAACAATTTCACAATAATGTAACCATGATACCAAATTCTCTTGTTCTGCGGGATCAGCTGCACAATTAATGCTTCCATCAGCAGTCACCTAGAAAGTGAAACAAAGAACTCATGAAAAAGCAAAGTAAATACGATACGAACTGCATAGACAATATACGTATACTAGAAATGACATTCTTATCCAAATCGGTCATGAATTTACAGCATTATTAGTTTTTCGAATAACTTCTGTCAAATACTGAAGGGTTTTGTCTTTTAATCAGGGCTCGAAATCAGAATTTGAAACCTGCGCCCATGGCAAGTTTTCCTGCGAGCAACTGTCACTTAGTAGCAAAAAGTTTCTAGATCATAGCAATGACAAAACGTACCACCTGGAAACTTGTTTAAGAAAATAAGTTTTCATACTTAATACTTGCTGCTGGCTCTGAACTTTACTCAAATGCTATTGTCATTTGCCTTGGCAGAAATCGTGGCAGTTTCCAAGAAGACGAGTGATCAAGAGTCACATCGGACCATCTGAAATCTACGGAACTTTAAAGATAACATTAGCTCTTAGTTATCCTAAAATACACACGTTTATATTTGTTTAATTTAATGCACAACATTTGTGCATAACCACTCTCCATATTCCAAGAATACTCCGCATCACTTTCCTTTGAAATACCCTTATCCTGTTCAACGACAGCGGCAAAGTGCGCGAGTTCATTTAAAGGCAAGTATTTTAGCACAAGCAAAAACTAATATTATCTACTTTCCCCAAAATTCAACCCTTTAAATACTAGCTGACGTTGTCCAAAAGGAGGTGGGTAAGTTGAATGGAGCCTTTCACAAAACAATCACCTTGAGTAATAATTCTTAGTCTAAAAATATTTTAACTTAGCACCTACGCAGTAATACTACCCTTTAATTTGTTCTTCAATCGACATGCTCTCCCGAGCTGTCAAGTTGCATAACCGTTACGCAACTTCCTGCTATAATGTGATTTTCAAACAATGTTTCCCCATCAGCCCCTTACATTTCAAGATAGTGACTGATGAAGGCATTCTTGCTTTTCCAAGAATAAATGATGGAGGTTTTTACTTTAAAAGTTAATAGCATTTGATAAAATGCAATGATCTCGAACAACACTCATTTTCAAAAGTCAGATATCATAAAAGCACGAAATCCAGTCCAGATTCTTGCAGCCACAATATCTTTTGCTAATTTTCGACAGCTTTGAAGCGATTCGAAAAAGAGACAGTGAGTTGCACTACCAGCAGTACCATCTGCCCAATTTACCGTCGACAAGTTAAAATCACCTAGTATAATAATAGAAAAGGTGTTATGCGCAGAGGTGTTAACTGTCACATGCGCATCCAATTTATTGTCTCGACGAAGGCTTAGAAACTAGAAACTATTTCTAGTGCTGCAGATTAAACGCCAGTAACTCAAACTATTTTAAAGTTATAACCCTAAAACTGGAAAATTATTTGCGCACATTGATCCACACAGTGCTTTAGGCAGCGTCTTACTTGTTATTATCATAACAAATAATAAAAAACTTGCAAACAACAAACTATATTCACTGAATACTAGAACTCTCTTCGATACTCGACTCTTTGGTTGCTAACTCGGCTTGGCTCGACTTGAATTAAAATTTTTCTACTTACTAATGGAGACCCAATAAGAACGCCTTACAATGGCGGATAACAGTGATGTTATCTTGTGGACCGACTAAAACTCTCTCACGGTGACCAGAATGAATGGATTAGAGAAATTCCCACTGTCCCTCATTGAGGCACAATTTCCCACAAAGACTAGAAAATGTTGAGGCAGTTGCAAGCAGGATAGCACCAACTGTGGCAGTAAAAAGCTATTTTGAGCCCTGGCTTTAATACAACATTCAGATCTTTGTTTCAAGAATTACCCAATGATAGGATCCTTTTACTTTTTGTTGGAAATCAAAGTTCGATTAGCAGTAATCGTTACATATAATGTTTATTGAAGAAATTGATTATTCACAGGTTCTACTTTGCAACAATCTTCCTCACTGTGTTACAAATGGGATCCCTTCGCAACCAATTGGCGCGTTTCAACTACGTCACAAGCCTCAATAAGTTAAATATGCAAAAAAAAAAAAAAAAAACGGTTCTACCCCACTCACACACTCCCTTTGTCCGTTTCCTACCACTCACTCTCTTGCTGCTGGCGCAGTCGGTCGCAACCCGTTCCAAGGAGGCTTACAATTTATGATATCTACGTATATTTTTTTTGTTTGGAACAATGGATTGGTTTACGTGCTGTGAAAACGACTTCGTCTTCGACAACAGAGGATTGAGGCGGACCAACGTGCAAGCAGTGCACGTGGGGCCAAGGCTAGCACGCGGGTAAGAGTAGCGCTTGCACTGGTTCGAGGTTAGTATGAAACAAGATGGTGGAGGAACGGACGTTGGTGTGGCCGTCGTAACGATGTGAACGCTTTCTAGGCAGAAGATTTGTGTGAAGCGGATGGTAGTTGAAATTATTTTTTGGAGGTAAGTAATTGTGTGTCCGTTTAGTGCTGTGTCGTATTGAGTGTGAAAATTTGTTTCCGAGTGTGGTTGTTGGTGTTTACATTTCTTTGAAACGAGCAAGTAAGACGTGCATGATATAAGTTGGTGAAAAATAAATTGACACCTAAATAAGTCCAATACTGTGTGCCAGGCTGAATAAGGTAGTGAGAGTCGGCGGCCAGGAATGTGTGTGGCCAGTTGTGTCGGATTGGAAGGCAACAGGTGATGATTGGGAAGGCATGTGCGTACGCATATGTGTTGCTTACAGGCAAGCCGACAGCGATATTAATTTTTTTTTTGGGGCGCGGGGGGGGGCTACAAAATAGGGCTAGCGATGAGCATGTGGTGTGCGGGCAGTTTGTTGGGCCGTGGGTGGGCCATTGGGGCGTCCCATGCGGTGTTTCAGGTTGTCGAAGACGGGGCTGGTTGAAATTTGGTGGAGGCGCCACCGGTGGGGGCAAGCCCACCGGGTTTGGATGTGGATTTGCGTATTGGCCCAAAATTGTTGGAAATGCTGGCACGGGGTGTAATTGAGAGAGTGATAAGTGGGTCCCCGGTATTTATTTCTCCGATTTTTCTGATGAGTAAGCCAGATGGGTCCATTCGGATCATTTTGAATGTGGAGGCACTGAATGAAGGGATGTTAGAGCGGAAGTGTTTAGTTGGACACACTACAGAAAGTGGTGGAATTTGTACGACCATGTTGGTGGATGGCGAAGATAGATTCATCCCAGGCGTATTACGCAGTAAGGATCAAGAAAGATGCACGTCGGTTATTGAAGTTTTCCTGGCTTGGATGGTTGTACAAATTCTGTGTGCTGCTCTTTGGTTTAGCTTCAGCGCCGTTATCTTTAAGAAGCTTATGTCAGTAATACGACGGTTTTTGCGGGGCAAGGGTATATTGGTATATTTGGGTGATTTTGGTATTTTGGGACCCACCGCGGACAGAGTTCGCGGAGATGTGCGCAGCACTCTATAGAGTGGCTTTGACGGTTGGGAAATTCTTTGTGAATTACGGCAAGGGTGTGTTGTCTCCATCGCAGAGTTTGACGTTTCTCGGCATGGAGCTGGATTTGGTGCAGGCACGGTTTATCCTGCCACAAGATAAGCGGGCCTGGCTGTTACGATTTCGTTCGCGAACTACGGGGTGGCAGGGTCGTAGCGCTTCGAGACCTAGAGTTTGCAGGGCGTGGCCGAGAGTGTGTTATGTGCGATAGACGGAGGACGATTACACACGAGGTGGTGGCAACAGGATTTGCTGTCATGGTCACGGGCTGGAGTGGCCGGTGGGGTGCTGTCGCAAGGTGGGATGGTGGGAATCCATACTGGTGCCTCCTGTGGTTGGCCGGCCCTGGATCATACTAGATGCCCAGCGTGGTGGAGACAGATGCTTCCAACCTTGGTTGGGGTGAGTTGATAGTAGGAGCTGAGGCACAGGGTCGATAGGACAGCCAAAGAGAGAGATGGACAAACATGTCAATACTCAAGAATTTTAAAACCACAATCTTCTTCAATCATCGCACAATTTCATACATAAGACACTCACAGAGTCTTGCTAATTTTCTACAGCAATGCCACTGTCATCATCAGGCACTTCAAAGGAAAAATTAGGATCCTGGTCACATTCTTGCCGTTTGCCAGAATTTGAATTTGGCAGAACACCTGCCAAATTCAAATTCTGGTGTTCTGCCAAATTCAAATTCTGGCAAACAGCAAGAATGTGACCAGGATCCTAATTTTTCCTTTGAAGTGCCTGATGATGACAGTAGCATTGCTGTCGAAAATTAGCAAGACTCTGTGAGTGTCTTATGTATGAAACTGTGCGATGATTGAAGAAGATTGTGGTTTTAAAATTATTCAAATGTTTCATAGTACTGGCAATGATGTTTTTAGGGGTACTCAAGAATTGTTAGCAGTTGTGAGGGCGTTGGAGGCATTCGCTGATTTACGAAGGGGTCACAGGGTTCGGATCCTCTCAGGTAGCATGGTAGCGGTATGTTACATAAATCGACAGGGCGGAGTGCGATCACAGACCTTGAATGCGCTGGTTCACACGCTGGAGGGGCTGCAACTAGGGCTAGGTTGTACGGGGCTGATGGCAGGAATAGCTGGAATGTGAGGCCGACGGCCTGTCGAGGGTATTCTCCGACAGGTTTGATTTTATGTTGTGGTTGGGGGGTGTTCCAGGAGATTTGTGAATGGTTCGGGACACCAGAGGTAGAGCTGTTTACATTACAAGCCACAGCCCAGCTGCCAAGGTTCGATGCGTGGGGCAGGGGCCAAGGTGCTGAGGTTGCTGACGCATTTAGTGTGAGCTTGGGGCCGTTTGTACCATTGTTTCCATCATATCCGGTGGTTGGCCGCGGTGTGAAAAGGTTGTTGAATGACCAGGTCGGGTGAGTGGTGGTGGTAACAACGGCTTGGGAAAGCGCGGCCTGGTTTTTGCGGCTGACAGCCTTAGCAAGTGAAGCCCTTACGAGGATGCGGAGGTAAGGGACGCAAGGGGGGGGGGGGCTGGTTAATTTGGGATGTTGGAACGATACCTGGGAGATCGCGGGGGCCGTCGGATGCGATTTCTGTGAGTGCACGGCTATCCCATTTTTGTAACACAGTGTGGAAGATTGCTGCAAAGTAGAACTGAAGATTCTACCAGAGAACTTGCTCTCGATGGAGAATCTAAGTTCTACAAGTAGAATCTGACGAAACTGCGTTACAAAGCAGTGCCCGCCTCCCTGCATGAAATCGAGAAAGGCTTTCACCACAAGAAAGCAGTAGTAGGAAGCGGAGAGAGAGTGGGTGAGTAGGGTAGTGCCGGAAGGGACTTTTTTTTTTTTTTACGTAATTAACTTAGTTAATGAGGCATGTGACGTAGTTGAAATGCGCCGATTGGTAGAAAGGGATCCGATTTGTAACACAGTTTCGTCAGATTCTACTTGGCGAACTTAGATTCTCCAACGAGAACAAGTTCTCTGGTAGAATTTTCATTTTTACATTATTCCTTGTATTTTTTATACAAGAGCTTACCAAATGAATTGGGCCTATTTCAACCGCAGATTTGCAAACATGCTCCATATTTTGAAGATTCATAATGTCACCAGTATTGTCTTCCCCAAAATTCCAATGCTCAGATGTGTTAAGTATAAATCGGTCATCAGCTATCATGCAATTTCGAGAATTGCCTTCATAGTACGGATTTAATGTTGAAGCCATCCAACGCCACTGAAAAGAAGAATCAATAGCTCAGAAGTGACTTGTTATTAACACTTAATAGACAAACAGTGCCCAAAATATTACAAATGTAAAAGCGCTTAGATTAATCTGATAACGATAGGAACCCTTGAACAAACTCTAAGAAAAGTAATTTTTGGACCCCAAAAATTAACCTCAGTAATCTAAATTTCTGAAAACACCTTAATTGCCACCAAACCACCCACGATAAGAGTGTTTACAAGATGTCAGTATCAGTACTACCAAGTATAGTTTTTTCAATAAACTTTCTAGAAAAGCCTTGCCTACTGGTTCTTTGTCTTCTGATCTTTCAGGTACTGACTATGTTAGGGTTTGGGCATACAAGCAAACCTTACGTCCATCAAACGTATCGTATGAAACTCGACACAAGATGGGTATAAGGAATATCTGTGTTTTATAGAACATTTTAAATTTAACCTTGTCCTTTTGTTATAAACGAGGCATGTTTTCCATACAAGTAGTAGTAACTTGTTGGTGCGGAGTACTACTTCCTTAATTTTGGATACAGGAAGTCATGTGCAGACAGTCTCAACAGACATACAGAAAGTGCATTTTGGGGGGGAAAGGGGGTCACCTTATTTTTGGACCTTGAAGGGGGTTAAACATTTTATCATCGTTTCCTAGGAGGGGGGAGGCTCATCAAAAATTTGATGGTCACATTTTTCCTTATCCCCGCCCCCCCCTCCCCCACGCGACATTAATAATGACCAGCTCCTTAATCCTAGTAATAATAAATAGGTAATTAGTGAAAAAAAACATCTCGGTGTTACAATATTCAAAAGAAAACGGAAGGAAATTGTCGTAAAATTGAAACAATAGGCCAACCTCATAACTGACGAAGAACAGTTAAAAATACAGCATACTACAAAAGGTACTTTCCCTTACAGCATGTGAAATGTTCGTTAACTTTATTTTATAAGTACCCAATCTAAACCGTCTAACAGACATAACATGGATTAGAAATTTAAATTGGCACAACCAACAACAACAACAACAAAACAAAACACAGCCAACATAGAGAAAACACACCATGACAGTATTTCATCATATAGGCCTACTAAATAACAATACAGTAATAGTGATCTCAAAAAATGCAACAGGCTAAACATTCAAGCTAATCACATTTGAGATAGTTAATAATTTTAATCTTTTAAGCCATGGTAAAAGTTCATTTGAATCCTAATTAACTCAATTCTATTGTCCAGTTCGACTAATTCAATCCTAAAACATATAAATTTGTCCCAATAGTAGCCTATAACATTATCAGTTCTAATAAATGCTCAGGTTACTTTGTCATTGGCCAAGATATTCACAGTGACTTAAAAAATAATAGGCCAGTAATATGAAAATCGGAAAAAGTAGCCCACCTTTTTTCTTTGTTGGCGGTGATGCACAGAAAGAAAATGATTTAATGCAGCAATAAAAGCTCCTGGGGCTTCACATAGGTGCACGCTTCTTAAGTCTATGTGCCCTGGAATGGCTGACAGTTCTTTGAAATTGGCCAAAATCTCGAAAAACTTGGCCCAAGCTTGAGTACAAAGCTCTGGATGAATGCGCCTCCGCAATTGATGCACTATATTGCCTATTTTGGAACAAATAAATTTCATAAGCTACGTCATTCAGAATATTTATTGAGCATTAACAAAGAAAAATTAAAAACAACATGACTGCTGTGATGTTTGGCTGAAAGATGGAAGGGAGTGCATAATCCACAACATCTGTGAGTCACACTTTGAAAAAGATGAAAGCTTTAACTGCCAACGAAAAAAGTACACTCGGCCTGACATCTAAGCGTTGCCAGCTCACAGTTGTATTAGAACCCAGCTGTAAAATGAATCTCTTTCGAAAACTCAAACCATGATTCTCCTTTGGATTGTACCAGGCTCTAAAGCTTTATCTAGACACATGCCACCAAACAACAGTAGATCATCCCATTGTAGACATCCGATTGTTAAAAAATTGGTAAAAAGGCAGCCTCACTAGTAGACATGTGTCTGTTAACTGTAAGCAACTAAAAGCATATTTCGGCATATTGAGGACAAATCCAATGCGACAGAAATCTTTCAAATTGTGGTAAATGTAAGGGGAAGGTGCAGGGATAAAGAAAAAAATATAAGTTAAAGGACGAGTGTCCACCATTCATAGAGAGAAAGATGCGTCAATAATGTTGTTTTTATGTTATTGACTAGCTAGTAACTAGTAACGCTGGCCCCATGTTAAATCCCATAGACTCATTGCTCATGGCTAGTGAACAATTGGGAAGGCCTACACAGCTGAAAGTTTACACGCAAATGCATGGTGATCTGAACATTGTCCTTTTGTTGGTTTGGGGTTTGTAGGTGTCAGGATAAATGTGTGGGAGGGTTTTGAAATTAGGAACCACAAAATTTAAATTTAGTTTCGTTTCCATGTTGCAACCAAAGATTTCAAGGTCTTTAGACTTATTGTAACAGCCTGGACGAACTAAAAGGTGAACTGTAACGAAGTACAAAATAATCAGTCATTTACGTTGTTGTAGATTGCGTGAGAATAGAGATGCACGTTAGATGATGGTTACGCAACAATACGTACTCCATGCGCTTTGCGGTCTGATGTGTTAGTAACAGTGAACTTCAGGGATTTCTGCATGACAAAATATAAACAAAGAAAACTTACAAAACTTCTCAATTTGGCTGATGTAACGGCTAATTATTTATAGACATAAAATTACTCAAGAAAAAATGTAGAGATGAAGACAAGACAGTGAGACCTTTCGCACGTTCACAGTCTTAAGTTACATTTGTCTATTAACTGTAAGCAATAAAAGCATACTAGGTGTTCCCCGGCATAATATACGCCGGTCTAGCCGATTCCCGCTGCTTCAACTCGGCTCTAATAGTCAGCATTATTGAAGCAATAGTGTTTGTTTCTAATTGTTAGGGCGCATATCCGTTCTCAATGTCGGCTGCTCGCCCTTTTTCTTTGCTACCGTGGGTAGAAGGGGCCCGCTCGCCCTCTTGCTGATTATTGAAGCTTTGTTTAATCCTGATCCCTAACAATCCTTTTAGCTCTGCTCCTGAGATAAGTCTGCTCCTAAGCTAAATATATGTATAGATCTTACCATGTCTAAGATAAGTTACAATGCGGCCGACATGTTTGCAACTTGTGGAAAATGTAAGGGGAAGGTGTAGATACAAACAAAACAACTAAAGGGGATGCGCTGATTGAGTGAACGAAGCGAATGAAAATGGCGTTAGTTAGCCAGAGTGTGCAAAAATGGGTTTGAAGAAACTTAGGCATGTGAAGCATGGAAAGACAATAAACCAAACCGTGTCAATTTGGCTCATGTTACGGCTAACGGGACAATGGAAAATGGAAAAATTATTAATCTAAAATTTATAGACATAAAACTCAGAAAAAAAATTGAGATAAAGATAAGATGGTCTGATTTTTTTGTATGTTCTGTCCTATGACAGTTGTGATAAACAGCTAGTAGCAATCTTCTAGTTTACATTTAACTTTCGAACTATTACTCGGTGCGATTAACTTGGCTAATAGGATTAACCTTGGTGGCCTTTCCCAGGTTGAACGAAATCACTACCTTCAAAGGCCGACCCTTTTTGGAAACTTGGCGGCCTCGTTTCTACCAGTCTTGGTTTTGGGTGCAGTCTTGGTTTTGGGTGGATTCAAATTTACTAGCTAAAACAAGGTACAGGAGTGTGACTCTTTCACACATAACTGAATTATGTTGTCTTTTGAAATAATCACCAGTGCCTTAGCATCCACTGCCGCTAAGGCTGTACCAAACTGAACAAACCGAACATGGGCGAACAGTGTGTGTTCGGTTCGGTTTGGTGTCGGTGTTTGGCATTTCCCAAAAAAAATACCAAACCGTACATATTTCCACTTCTAGTTGACGGATTTTGATGTTTGTGTACACCTCTTTGAAGGTTTTTTTCTCCAGCTTTCTGATTGTCCAAACCACAAGTTCCTAGCTCTAACCATTCAGTAGTTATGAGGGTAAAATAATGTAAAGACACAGATCTTTTTATGTTCAAATTAGTTTCCACATCTATTCACTTACAAGTTCATGTGAACATAACAGCATATGTTAAGAAACTTTGACTTTGGTAAATATAAATCTTTGATAACCAAGTTGTTTTACATTATATTTTACAGGTTGATTGGTTTAATAAATTTTTGTTTGGTTCAGACGTGTTCGGTGTATGGTTCGTTTAAGGTTGTTCGTTTAAAAAATGTGTGTTCAGTACAGCCTGAATTGCCACCATTACTCATCAAAAGAGATAGAGGAAAGTAGTGCTATAAGGGGGTAGCTATAAACGAACAATAGGAGCTTGCAGGATGCTAGTTTGATAACATAAAGTACTAAAATAATGTAGCGAAACCAAACCTCCAGCACGAAGATTAGACACTACCATGACAATCTGGCTCTTATTTAAATCAGCTATTAATAAACTGAAATTATATGCAACACAAACACATTAGGCACATCTGAAGGAACTCCTCGAATCTTAGGCGTCGATCCAGGGGGGACGAGGGGGACCGTTCCTCTCACATTTTCAAACTGATGGGTTCGTCTCCCCCACAAAATAGGCTGCAAAGCTGTAAATAAGTCACGTTTACCACGTCGAGTTTGAAACAAGTCCAGAAGTAGAATATTTTCAGCCGGTCTGCGACAAGCTTTTTGCAAACTAAAAACAGTCTGCGGGAAGAGGGAGGTGTCTGCAGGTGGCAGGAAGGGTGTGAAGGTGGAATTTTTCATTGTACAAAATTTTGAGTGAGGTTCATTTGGGTTCATGAACAATTTTCTTGCAAGAACTTATTTTTAGGCCTTCGTAGGTTATTTTTGCTAAATAACTTGAGCACGACCAAACCTATCGTCATGACAATAGCACCATTCAGAAGCTCTCGAAAAAACGGTTAAAATGGTGTATTTGAACGTCAAAATCGGCAATTTTTTGGCGAAATTATCTCAAAAAGAAGACCAGGAAGGAAAAAGTGTAGGATAAATCGTACTGCAACACTACCAGCCGTACTGCGACGTAGCGTCGCACGTCGCTCTGATTCTGCTGCAGGGGAAACAAGGAACTGTACTTTCGTTTTCCCCATTTGCATGAATCGGATCATGAAATATTATGAGTCATCAGTTCCTAAAGGGGAGTAATGAAATTAAGAATTTAAGTTGCAAGGCCAAGTCACAAAGATGATGGATTAACGGTAAATGGAGGATGTAAGCATATCACTCAGCTGTAGCAAAACAGGTACTTTTAATTCTATAAAAATTTTAATTTAAAGTAACACAATTTTATGGTAAAAAAAATGACAGGGCTCGAATTGTCTTAGAAAAATTGCATAGCAGAAATGCGATACAAAATGCAAATTTGCGTAGCAATCACGAAAAAATGATTAGCAACTTTTAAAGAATAATTTATTTAGAAAAAAACAATACAAAAAGTTTACTTTATACCCATTAGCCAATAGCCATTTTTGTTTCACTTTGCTACACGCACGGATGCTTAGGCAAGACTATGGCATCCAATGCAAGTTAAGACTATTCTGATCCGTGTCTGAAACGAAAGCACCACCAATAATATACCGAAGATGTGGTAGGACCAATGATTTCCCAGAATGCATGTGCGACGCTTGGCTTGCATATAAAGTAGGAGGGATTAGCATCTCCATGTCAGCCAGTACGATCATGACCACGCATAAATGTTGTCTCGTGTAATATAGTTGCGTCGCTAAACTGCGATGCATTATTTAATTTTGCATCGCTAAAGTTTGAATTTGGGGTGCAAATTGCGATGCGATACCGCTCATTTCGAGCCCTGAAATGACATCACACAAACAATTGAAGCATATAAATTTCATTATTAATCGCTTTATAAATCTATACTTTATTTACTGTCTATTAATTTGAACTACTTTCCGACTGTGTTTGCGTAACACTACTCGGTATGTAGTGCTTGTGAGGTTTTTTTCCACTTCTGCCGATGTAGTGAAAACGTAATTTAGTGCGAAACTAGTTAAAACAGGAAGAGCCCAGAGCTAAACGAAAGATAAAGGAGTGTCAGATTTCAAATTACTATGTTTGATTGTCAACAAAAAGCCAACTGACGTCGCCTGGTGGTTAGTTTGTTCTTGCTATGGTTACAGCCGAAACGTGAGATAAATTTGTACAGAACAAAACTTGTTAAGCTTTCCTTTGAGTTTTCGTCAGTTGACGTCTACACCAATTAACTCCATAAAAACCGAGCAAAGAATCAAAATTGAAGACTAAGTTGCCGGTTTGATTTGCTAGTAGCTCTTTTCCTCTTTTTCAGTTCTCAGTTATTTCAGTTAATTCTCAGTTAATTCAGGAACGTCAGCTAAATCTTCCACCATTTGAAAAGTAAGCAATAATATTTTTCAAACCTAAATTTTCAGTGTTGGCTAGCGTTAATTTAATAATATTAAAAAAAATTAATTCATCAGGGAATTTAATTTGTAAATAAAATGTAAAAAAAAAACAACGGAATTTTGTTAACAATTAGGTTTTTACGACCTCTCATGCTAAAGAATTTTTACGAAAAGCATCCGAAATTTAGGGATCGGCCGATATGACTTTTTACCGATACGATACGATACTGATGAAAGATAAACCGATACGATACAATACCGATACAGATGTCGATACCGATAATAATAATAACAAATCACGACTAAAAGTTTATATTTCGTACAAAAAATGCAACTTCGGTTTCTGGTTTTGCTTGGGTTCCACCTGTTGAGGTTATCCAAAAAGTTCTGCGCAGCAATAACAGCATTTTTACTCTTATTCTTACTTATGGCTTCAGTACATTCAATTTCTTAGTTAGATTTTAGTTGGTTGTTGTAAAACTTACAGCGGCAGAACCATCAAGTGCTACATTTTCATTCCAAACTGAGCAAATGGCTTTGCTTTTCTCACTTGGTTGTTGCTTTTGCTGCGCTTGGTGTCAGTTTTGCAGGGAAGACGGTTGCATTTCTAGGCATAACAAATATCTGTATCGGAAGCCTTATAGTGGTCCAATACCGATACGGCAAAAATACCGATAAATACAGATTATACCGATATCAATATCGGACTATCCCTACAAAAATTTACTAAACAATGCGTTGCAAACGTGTCTCGGAAAGCCGAACATAGGTTCTCAAGTAGCGTAAAATGCTTCAGCTTCCGGGGCTGTGCCCCAGACCCCACTGGGGGAGTGTACAGCGCTCCTCCTGACCCCCTAGCTGAATTCGCCGGGCTTCTGCTAAAGTAGCACATATTTTAACAGTAAATTTTCATTTACCCCCCCCCCCCACGGGATGGGGGTTCTACTTTTTTCTCCCCCCCCCCCCCCCACAACTTCAGAAAAATCAATGCCCTTGCCTCGAATTGTCACAGGTTCCGGCATAACTCACTTGGAATTGTTACACTCTTAAATTCATTTCATTTCCGCACTTGTAGCATGATTAAACGGGTGACAACGTGGAAAGGGTGCCTGGCCAAAGCGAACTATACATTTGTGACTTCTTCTGGTTTTCCAGGTCAAATGTAATATTTCTCCGGGGCTATTTCAACATTTTTCTACACCAATTTGTATATTTTTTTACAGATGGGCCCAGGCCTAAGTGTTTCCTTAACACCATGCCAAAATCAAATTGTGGCTGAAAAGACGTGGTTTTACCCCTAAAAGTAGTTTTTACTTGGCCTGAAATATTTACCTGTATTTTATTGATGCTTTACAATTTTTGGACACGCTACTATTCCCAAACATGAAATTCAAACACTCTAGGTCCTTGCAACGGCGCTCCCTGGGGCCCATGTCGCTGCTAGGCGGCACCCCTTTCCCACTTCTTATCACAGTTTATTTTGGGACGCGATTGCGTGCAGTCGCAGCTACATCTCACTCATGATGGATAACCCTAAAAAAGCTAAGAAGATAACTTCATGCCCTGGAAAACACGATTTGAAGTGTGGAAGACGACTTAACAACATTGATCTGCATCCCGTGTCGGAGATGTCAGGTATGCGATTTTGATCGTTATAAATGTGCAGAGTTTTATGTGACATTGGACCCTAAAATCATTGCCACCCTTGAAGCAACGTGGGCCGACACAATTCAGAGAAGTGAACTTCGCAAAAAGGCTCGTATTAGAGGGACATTCCTCGTCTAATAACGATCTTGATATTTCATGGAATCAGGGGACGATCCTGTGGTTTCGGCGGGACAAATGAACTTGCCACTGAGTCCGGACGCAGCCTTTGTTCGATCACAGTCCGGGACATCTATTTAACATGGAACATTATTTTAATGAACCATAGTTGTTCCAGTAAAATACCTACGGCAAAACCATGGAGGTGTTTTAAGCACATCATGGACAACAGTGGCCATCAAACCCATTACACAATGCTTCTCTAAAAATCAAAATAAAACCTAACACTAAGCTACTATATGTCATCATCCAGTTCTGTCATTTACTTGACCTATCTGCTTGCAACTTCAATTGCCACTTACTTAGCCCTATCTGCTTGCAACTTCAATTACCACTCACTTAGAGCTATCTGCTTGCAACTTCAATTACCATTTACTTAGATCTATCTGCTTGAAACTTCAATTGCCACTTACTTAGACCTATGTGCTGGCAACTTCAATTGGCATTTACTTAGACCTATCTGCTTGCAACTTCAATTACCACTTACTTAGACCCATCTGCTTGCTGCTTAAATTGCCATTTACTTAGACCTATCTACTTGCAACTTCAACTGCCACTCACTTAAACCTATCTGCTTCCAACTTCAATTACCATTTACCTAGACCTATCTGCTTGAAACTTTAATTGCCACTTCCTTAGATCTAGCTACTTGCAACATCAATTGCCATTTACTTAGACCTATCCGCTTGCAACTTCAATTGCCATCTACTTAGACCTATCCACTTGCAACTTTAATCGCCATTACTTAGACCTATATGCTTGCAGCTTGAATTGCCACTTACTTAGACCTATCTACTTGCAACTTCAATTGCCACTAACTTAGATCTATCTGCCTGCAAATTCAATTACCAATTACATAGACCTACATGCATCCAACTTCAATTGCCACTTACTCAGACCAGGAGCCTATAGAAAACAACTAGGAGCGTGTCTCGGTAACTTCCACTACAGTATTAAGTCAGGAGCGGCTAAAGTGGTGTACAAATTTGTTAGCAGAGGTCGCCACCTGCATGAGATGATTAGAGGTGTGCGTCACGTTCTCAAGGCTAATTTTCGGTCCTTTGTTTGTAAACAATAAGTGTTTAACATGGAAACAATACCAAAGTAATACTAAAAAACTAAACAAACAGACAATCAGTTGTCGTAAGTTGCTCTAACCAACAATGAAATAGAGCGTTGCTTTCGTAGCACATGTCTGCTTCGCGTGCTAAGTTTCAGTTTCGATTTTAGACAACTTGGCCCAGGAGCAGTATTGTTGTTCCCTCTGGCGTTAGCACATCGTACTAAATTAAGCACTCCTAAGATAGACCAGCCACACTCGCTCCTAGTTGTTTTCTATAGGCTCCTGCTTAGACCCATCTGCTTGCAACTTAAATTGTCATTTGTTTGATCTAGCTGCTTGCAACTCCAATTGTCATTTACTTAGACCTATCTGCTTGAAACTTCAATTGCCACTTCCTTAGACCTAGCTGCTTGCAATTTCAATTGCCATTTACTCAGACCTATCCACTTGCAACGTCAATGGCCATTTACTTAGAACTATCTACTTACAATTTTAATTGCCACTTACTTACGACATATCTGCTTCTCATCTGTATGCAAATTCAATTGCCACTTACATAGACCTATCTGCTTCGAAGTTCAATTACCATTTACTTAGACCTACTATTGCAACTTCAATTGCCACTCACTTAGACCTATCTGCTTGCAAATTCAATTGCCACTTATAGACCTATAAGCATCCAACTTCAATTACCATTTACTTAGACCTATCTACTCGAAACTTCCATTGTTAAAACTTAGGCCTATCTGCTTACACCTTCAATTGCCATTTGCTTAGTCCTATCTGCTTGCAACTTCGATTGCCATTTACTTAGATCTATCTGCTTGCAACTTCAATTTCCATTTACTTGACCTATATGCTTGACGCTTCAATTGTCATTTACTTGACTTTAGCAGAACGAAGGCACGATCGACCAAGGCTGTGCCCACAACGATAGTGGAGTTTAGGAGGCAGTGCCTGCTGGAAGACGAGCAGGTGGCCATCTGTTGGGGAGCTATGTGCGTTTCATTGAATAAGTGTCTGTGCATCTATCATATAAATCAATAACGAAAAAAAGGAGAAGCTGATAATCGCTTTGATGCTAGCAATTGCTTTAACAACTTGCGGTGCACGACACTTATCATTGCTATCTTGTAAAGTGATCGGCAACAAAAAGACCTCTGTAAATGAAAACAGAACACTAATGAGGCATTGTTAGTGATTACTTTCTGCCTCTCCCAGACAAAAAAATGACAAAGGCAACTCGATCATGGAAGAATGTAATAGAATTGATAATTAGAAAGGTAGCTACTTAGGAGGGGATCATTAGCATGTTGGGGGGAATGGGCACAATGAATGAGCGAAGCGAACGACAACCAGCATTGCAAGACTGACATGAGTATTCACTAAGCATAACCAGGCGAAAAGGTTTTCAAAGAAACTTAATTTGACCACCACATCAACACATGAAAGATATAGACCACACCAATTTTTAAATGAAGCATGCAACACCACCCGCGCGTAGAACGGTCTTCAGCAAGGAAGAAAAATGGTTTCACGCAATGATGTTTGAGCACGCTAATTTTAAAATGGTGCATCATGTGATTTGAATCACAGGATGTGCAGACTTAGTGAGCGAAGTGAACGAAAATATTAGCATTTGTTTGCCAGTGGAAATATTTGATTAAAGAAACTTAATTCGGTGAAACGTGAACATACCCACAGCGACCAAACCACACCAGTGTTGCGAACAGTGCAGCCAACACCAGCCATGTGTAGCACACACTTCCTCTAGTAAGAGCATAAATACAGTAGGCCTACATGATATTTTCACAAGAATAACAACTGGATAGAATGGAACTAGCATGATATGACAATCAGTAAAAATTGCAAAGCATTCACTGCTCAGTAATCATGCCACATAAATGTTAAAAGCAGTTTTTTAATAGTTTAAAAGTTTGACACTAAAACGCTAGGATCTCACCTGCAGGATTTGTAAATTGAGTATGGTTGCACCATTCGAGTCTATCTTTATCATTCAAAAGATTCTTCACTTCATTTAACTCGGCTTTTAATGCTGTCAAACGAGGTTCAGTCCATTCTTTATGCACCCACAACCGAGTGCTGGGTGATAGTTTCCAGCCACCATGAGGTTTAAAAAATTTAAACTTTTTGTTGAAATGACTGTCTACTTCTTCAGATACCTGTCAACACCAAACAATACGGTACTTTAAAAATGTGAAAATATTAACATCTTAAAATATAATTTCTATCAACCAGTTAGTATTTGGAATGATGGTCCCAGTAGTTAAACTTTTTTTTAACCTTAGCAATTTGACGAGCTGCCCTAGCCTATAAATCTTATAGTCCAAATCCAAATCATGACTTAATAAAGGCATCCATCGTCAAATCAAATCAAGGCATCTTCCTTGTTCTGCTGGAAGATCTCATCGGTAGGAGTTTTGAACAAGACAATTTAGCCTTCCTACAGGACTCGCAAAAAGCCTAGTCCTGCCAGCAGGACTCCTACCTGTACGATGCAAATGTCTAGCAGGGTTGGAAAATATATTTACAAAACACCGTTATTCATCTTACTGTGAAACACTACAACGATTGAAAAATGTCACACGAGACTCACAAAAACGCACACTTTCACAACGAAGATAGTCCACTAACTGCAAATTTTCAACTACTAACTGTAGTCGTCATCAGGCACCTTAAAGGTAAGTTTGAACTCTGTTTACATTTTGTTTTTCAGTCCAATACACTGTTCGAATTCGAAACTGCCGCTGTCTGCTATATTCAGTCGATTGGTTCACCCTTGCCCACTGTATCACTCGGGCCGTTCTTTACACGCAATCTTCGATTCAACTTCGATTCAACTTCGATTCAATCTTCCATTCAACTTTTGTGTAAAGAACGGCCCGAGTGATACACTGGGCAAGGGTGAATCAATCGACTGAATATAGCAGACAGCGGCAGTTTCGAATTCGAACAGTGTATTGGACTGAAAAACAAAATGTAAACAGAGTTCAAACTTACCTTTAAGGTGCCTGATGACGACTACAGTTAGTAGTTGAAAATTTGCAGTTAGTGGACTATCTTCGTTGTGAAAGTGTGCGTTTTTGTGAGTCTCGTGTGACATTTTTCAATATTTACATAAATATCAAAATATCGGATATTTATGATATATATCGGATATATATCAAGTTTGTTATATATATCACAATTTTTTTTTAACCAGATGCCACTACCTTGTGTGTAATTTCAGATTGTAGATTGTTTATGTTAGCATAAGATAATTAGGCTCTGTCAGTGGGCGCACTGCCTAGAGCCTAGTCATTGGGTGCACGGGTAGCCACGAGCCCGCAGCGTCTTAGTCCAGGCTGTACATTTCTGGGTGCTACAGACCCGGGTTCGATTCCGGTGAAGGGAAGTGTGTATGTATAGGTTTTTCTTCAGTTGTGTCCTAATCGTTGCACAAGGGTCAAGGGTTCCCTCTGGGTGTTCTAGTTTCCTCCCTACACCTCAAAAAACAACTCACACGATGGTGGTTCTTTCAATTAACGTCTGCCGCTTGGGCCTTCAAAAAGTTTTAAACTTGCTGCCCAACACCTTCTATTATTATTATTAGTAGTAAAATTTGTATTTATTTATTCTGAATTTATTACCAATCTACTGATCATGTAAATCAGTTTTTTACTTGAAAACAATATTGTGGAGTAACACAGGAAGAGTCTTGGTTAAGGTTTATGTTTACGTTTTGTACGCTTAGATTTCAAAGAAAGGATATTTACAGTTCCAATATTCTTGCAAATTTTCGACAGTCAGGCTTTGCTGGAGTTGGAGGGGCTTGGTTAAGAAAAATCAAATTCAGCACAATATTATTATGTTGTTAGACATTGCCTGTTGGCTCAAGGTGTAACCTGCCATGCAGCATGCATGGGTCCTACTAGCTGCTATAAGATTTTGACAAATATTAGGCCTAAGTAATAACTATTATCTAAAAAAATGTCAAAACTACTACTACAAAATTCGAATACGTCACAAATTCAAAGATATTTTTCCGCATCAATATTTTGCAAATTTTCGTTATTCCTTTACTGCAGATGTTACAAAATAGCAGACCATCTTTTTCAGGAACAGACTACACCACTATTCTACATGGTCAAGTCATCGCAAGTGTCATTTTATCTAATAGGCCTACTATCTGAATTATTTAACAAGACGAAGATATTGAAACAAAAGGTTACGTTTCGTCTTGGTGATTTAGGTGATATATATTATGATATATCTATGGATAAATATTGCGATATAATCTTGTTATATATCACGTGATATATATCGGCCAACCCTGATGTCTAGTGCAGGAAAGCATCCACTGCGCGTACGGGCAGTAACATAATACAATGAGATCTAGTTTTTGTTTCAGCCCATTTTCTATTTGTTACCAAGATCAATTGCATCTACGACTCAAAAACCAAAGTTCCAAATATAATGTAGAGTCAAATACCTCTGTAACTATCGCTCGATTCCACATGTAGCCGACATCCCAGCACCACCTTGACAAAAAAGCAACCTGTTTCCAGCTATTATGGAAGGTGCCATCTTTGATCGAGTACAACTAGGCTATGTGCAGGAAACGATCTACTTCTGTTTTCGATGTACACTAAAACTTTTTTTTTCCGAGCGTAACAAAAAAATGTGTTCTGCCAGAAGGACTACAAGCCTTACAACAAGCTATTTGATTGTAACGTCCTACCAGTAGTATAGTAACGTCACATCGGCGTAGTTTTTTTTTTATCGATACATGTTCTCAACCCCAAGTTATATTTCGAAGCTGAAAAAATAGCGAGCGCTTGCATGAGGTGTGTTTGCTTTGGAATGTAACGAAGGGTTGAGAACATTTATCAGTAGTCAAACCACGCTCGAGTAGCATTTGAAACGAGTGTCTCCTGTGTAGTTTTGTTCCTCAACGATGCATCACAAACTGCTGAAAATAGCCAAACTTACCGTAAAAGCTGACAATTGTTCTAGAAAGAACATCAGCACGTCAACCAAAGTAAATACATTCTAACTCACAAAAACGGAGACACTCACATATCTGCTATTTTCGACAACTACGCAGTTCTCCCTTCAGATGCTCCAAGGGTTGTTTTGAACTCTGGTTACATCTTAAAACTTCATCTGCTATGAAGTCGACTTGATAGCAGATGAAGTTAAAGATGAAACCCGAGTTCAAAACAAGACAACTGTGTCGAAATTAAGTTGTCAAAAATCAGGGTTGAAAATAATCATGATTATTTTAAAATAATCGAATTAATCGTATTATTTTGATTAAAATCTGATTATAATTAGGCCAAACAAAAAAATTGTTTGGTTTGCGTTACGCAGTTAAAAAAAATAGGGTCGGTCAGTCAGATTTTTTTTTTTTTCACTTTTTTTTGTTACTAAATCCGAAAGTCTTTACTGCAAAAATTGTAATTTAATATTTGTTTATGCAATAAAGATACATTCATGTTCACGGAGTACCATTTTTCCTTTTTCCAGGAAGATTTTGAACCGTTTTTGTATCGTAGGATGGAGCGTCAAATTAGGGAGGCGGATTTTTTCGTCAGACAGAAAAAAAGTTTAGGGTCGGCTCGTAAAAATAAGGTCGGTCGGGTAACGCAAACCAAACCATTAATTTTTTGTTTGGCCTCAAGATTATTATGATTGCAATCAGATTTTAATAACATGTAAGATAACAACAATAATTATGACATAGTTAAAGTTGCTAGAGTTTGCTCTATTACTTGCTTGGCAGTTGCTACTGCCAAAATGTCATGTCCTACAGATTAAAAGTATTAAAAGTTTAAAACCTGATTACCACGTAAATTTCAATGTTAACATGCATATTGCAGTATTGCATATTAACATGCGTATTGCAGTATTGCGTATTGCAGTATTGCAGTAAGTCGGTGTAAGTGTTGTGGCACAATGGCACATTCCTCACACATGAGCCGATTATTATTAAATGAACACAGCCACATCAGCTGCAGTTGCTAGTTGCCGCCAAGTTGCAAAGTCCTTTAGTTTTTTCCTGGATTTAAGGGTTTGAATGTTGCCATTAATTTCCTAATTTGGTTGTTCCAAATCTGCTGCGTATTTTTGTATGGATCAGGCCAAAAAAAGTAGAATATGTTTCTGACTGCGGAAGATTCAACAGCAGTGTCTTTTATTTTGGGTAGTTCAAGTTATTTTGTACTTGTATATCAACGGTTTTGTGTCAATATGGTCCTTGATTATAATCAGGTGAATTTTAATTTTAATCAAGTGATTATAACCGTAACAACCCCGTCGAAAATTAGCATATACGTGAGAGTCTCTGTTTTTGAAAGTGTGCGTTTTTGTGAGTTAGAACATTAATACGAGTGATTTTAAGAGTTTTTTTTAGCTTCCTTCATCACTTCAAATACCGATGGTACGAATAGTTTACTTTGGTTTTTGTTCATTTTCACTTACTTTTGTGACGCAGTTATCGAAAGTGTCCCAGTTTCTTCAAACTAGCAAATTTTCGAATGTCTGCACTGGCATTCGTCCTCAGGCTTGGGCAATGACACGCACACGCACCAACTGTCCTACTTCCACAACGAACGTAATGATTCAAATTCTCCCCCCCCCCCCCCCCCTTCCCCCTTCTTCATTATATCAACGAGATTGACTGGGAAGGAACAAGTGTGATGCTAAAACCGAACACATTCAAAGAGGCACACCTTGGAGCCTTGGAGGCTTGGTGGGCCTTGGAGGCAATTGCTATTCAGCACTGCCAGGATAAAACAGTGCAGCTTATGAACATCCAAGACCCTGCATTAGCAAATTAATAAAATTGTGACCCCCGAACTGCATAAAAAACTGGAGACGACGTGGAAGAAGTTTCTCCCTATACAGCAACACACACAGTGCTTGATAGCAGCAACGTAGAAAGTTGATGCAATGAAGAAGGGGGGAGGGGGGGGGGGAGAATTTGAATCATCACGTTAGTTGTGGAAGTAGGACAGTTGGTGCGTGTGCGTCTCACTGCCCAAGCCTGAGGAGAATGCCAGTATCGGCATTCGAAAATTTGCAAGTTTGACGAAACTGGAACACTTTTGGTGCTGCGCTACAAAAGTATGAAAAAGATTTTAAGAGTACTCAACCAGCAGATTTTTTGGAAGTATAGCCTATACATGTTTTATTTTTAATGAAAATATTGTTTCTTAAATTAAAAATAGAATATGATTCGTAAAGTTAGGCTAAGTTTTACAACAATTATTATTAATTATGTTAAACTATTTGCGTATAATTTAGGCAACGCATTTAAAATGTTACGTACTGCAGTTGCTTCTATTGCCACGCTTTGTAATTAGCGGCGATTATGCCTAACACGCTTCGGTGGTAAGCTGATGCTGGCTGATCATGTTACTATGGTAACCAAAGATTATTGTGTTGGAGAAAATACGCCAGTAACTTCGAGTAAGTCTACTGCTAATTTTCAAAAAACCAAAACTTTTAAAAGTTCAATAAGTTAATCGCTATCATCTTCTTCAAGCAATCTTTTACCTTGTTTCTTTTTGTTCAATATATCGGTGTCTGCTTCCCGCTTTGAATTGGCGGAACACGACCTTCGGTATTTGCAAGGCAGTCCCGTTTTCCATCTGTGCAAGAACTGTGCCATGAGTCTGTCATGAACCAGGAGTTGATAAGGTGGTATGACAGTGGCTAAAGATTCATGAGTGGTACGTCGCAGCTTTCGAGTGTTGTGTCGAAATTGACACTAGGGCTGTAAGGTGAAGGTCCCAACTTGAGTTCGATTTAATGAGTGTTGACGTCTACTCCACCCTATCTTGTGACCAGTTTGATTTAATGAGTGTTGACGCTGTTAGCCATTTCTGCTTTTGCAGTGTCAGCTATGTAGGCCTATTCTTTCAGCCTGGTCTTCACCCCTCTTACTCTCTCCTACATAACAGTGTGTATGGAAAATGTTCCATGACGTACCGGTAACCAAACTGAAGTGTCCTGGTAAGCTGCCCAAAGCGTCCCAGCTTCATACAGTAGTTACCATTTTAATGTCTAATTTTCTTCCTTGACTGTCCCTCTGGTCCCTCAACCGTCCCGGTAACCATGTTACCAGGTTAAGGAAGATTTTCCATATACGGATAACAGCATCATATTCCTCACAAGATTAATCGTGCATTGCTGGAAAATCAAATCAAATGCTTCACATGACTTATCAGTTATCAGGTACGCGTATTTGGTTAGAAATTGGCTTAGGCCTACTCGAGTACTCGTAGTTCTGTCACACTAGCGTTATGTAGCGACGATCTGAAAAACCATATGATTCGATCGTGAAAACAATGTGGAAGGACAAACTCAATACTATAGTTTCATCTAATAAAATACCATGTGCCTGTTTTATCTGTGATAAGGAAACGCGATTGGCTGAGGTGTGCTGCTTACTGGCTTCCTATTGGTTAATTGCCATTAGAAAATTAAACTAGGTAATGAAATTATTTTCACATTAAAAATGACTTGCCATATTCAAAGTATTTTGGTCAGATATTTGTTTGCGATAATTGTACCAATTTGTTCACAGAGTTTTTACTCACCTAATCTACTACTTAATTCCATGGAAAAGTAAAGGACTCGTTAAAGCCGACTTTGTAGGTCAATTAAAAGCCATAAAATAATTTCTTATCTTATTACAAAAAATTGTACTTGTTTGGCAATACGGCTAATGGCAGCAACCCTGAACACAACCTAGAAGCAACAAACGAGAAGTTGACAAGCATTTCAAACTTTGTCAATTCATCCTTAACCTCAGGGAAGAAATATTTCAGCGAAAATTCAAGTATTTTTCATTTTAAATACAGATGAATAGTTGACAGTGGAAGCATCGCAGCACTTCCCTGGTCTGCTTCTCGTTGTGCAACAATAACATCAATGTATCCACTTAACAACATATTCCATATTAAAGACTCACACCAAACCAAGATTCGTCCAAGTTCCACTATTCAAACTTGCAAACTTTCGACTATCTCTGCTGATAGGCTTCTTCAGGCAAGAGTTTATAAAGTTCATAAAGTAACAGGCGGTAGGGGAGCTTAATAGCTCATAAGCCCACCTCCAGTGGCAGTTTACCATTTAACTTTATCAGTCGATTTTTGAACAAGCTAAGACTGGCCGCCGTAACTACCTCTTCAGGCAAGCGGTTCCAATCGTTAACAACACGATTAGTGAAGTAAGAGCTGGCTACTCTTAGTCTTGTTCTTCGTTTGAAGATGTGAGGTTGTGTCCTCTTCGCTGGTCTTTACGTAACGTCCACAGGTGTTCACTAGAAATGTCATATAAATTGTGCGGAATCTTGTACGCTTCGATTAGGTCACCTCTCCTCCTCCTTTTCTCAAGGGATGGAAGATGCAGTTTTTGGAGTCTTTCTGAATAAGGCAGCTTTTCACAAGAGAAGACCAGCTTTGTAGCTCTCCTTTGCGCTCTTTCGAGGGTGTTAATATATTTGGCCAGGTAAGGTGACCACAAAGCATTACCATATTCTAGGATCGGCCTGATGTAGGTCTTGTATAGAATGGAAAAGGCCTCTTCAGGTATGTATTTAAATGATCTATGTATGAGACCGAGCCTTTGGTTGCCTTCTTGGCAACAGCTGCACATTGATGGGACCATTTAAGTTCGCTGTCAACAATGACACCCAGATCTTTTCCTGTGTCGGCCACCTCAACGACTTGATCACCAAGTTTGTATTGGTAAGACGGATGACCTTACACTTTTTAAAATTAACTCTTGAGTCTCCACATAGAGACCCATTCAACAAGCCTGTCCAAGTCAGATTGAATGTTCAATCGTGCTTCTGCACCGTGTAGTGGGCAGATCACCTTCAGGTCATCTGCAAACTTTGGTTTCCTCGTGTAAACACCTACTGGAATGTCGGCCACATAGAGAGAGAAAAGGAGGGGGGAGAGCACAGTGTCCTGCAGCACACCACTTAATACTGGCCACCATTCTGATGTTTCATCTTCAACTCTCACTTGGAACCTTCTGTCTTGAACGTAGCTCTTGATCCAGTCAAGCAACATACCCGACACCCCAAAACGCTGAAGCTTGAGAATTAACAACTTGTGACTAACAGTGTCAAAGGCTTTTTCAAAGTCAATAAGTATAATGTCCACCGGCATTTTGTTGTCAAGGTCAGCAGTAACACTGTCGTAGGTGGCTATAAAGTTTGTCGTAGTAGATCTTCGTTTTACAAAACCATGTTGTATGGTCTTTCCATCCTGCCCTTTCTAAATGTGCTTGCAGTTCCTCGAAAACAAAGCCCTCCAACACCTTGGCTACAATAGGGGTAACCAGGGATTAAGCTGTCGGTTAGCCAAATCGCCAAAATGCTAACAGTCTTCTCATTTGGCTAATAATTTTCGTTTCTAATTAGTCAAATTGCTAGGATTTTAATCCAATTCTCCACCTTTATTTAACGTTGTTAGTTTTTTATCTTCATATGCTGAATAAGAAAAAAAAACACGATGGTGTAAAGATTTATTTTTTTGTTGGTTTACTGACGATTTGTACCAGTTTCATGGTTAGGGGCGTTACAAACTGCTCCCGCACACTGCAGTCTATCAACTCTCAGCAGCATATCTTTACCCACACGTGACAAGTTGTGACGTTATTCGCACTCGACCGTTAGGTGGCTGCTTTTCATATATTCAATTATCATTTCATTTTAACCCAATGCCACGTGAAAAATACCAGGACAACATTTACAACTTACGTTCTAGAGAGAACAGGAGTATAACATCTTTCTCCTCCTCCTGCTACTATGGAATTGGACAGTTGCCCGGGAAAGAGGACGATTAAAATCTATGTTTAAATGCCAAACTTCTTATAACCACAAGGGTTACAGTAATTTGAAAACATATTAATGTGATTGCTAAATATTTTTTCGGGTGGTTGGGAATGCAGCAAGGGAGAGGGGGGCAGGGTCCAAATATTGCAGCTATGATTCTTGGGGGTAAATTTGTTGCAGGGTTTGGCTCACAAAACTTGGATTTGGCTATTAAATTTGGCAAACAATTAGCCAAATTGCTAAAATAAAACAATTGCCAGCTTAAACCCTGGGGGTAACACTGATTGGCCTGTAGTTGAGAGGATTTAATCTGTTCCCATTTTTATAAATTGGAGTTACAGCTGCACTCTTCCATATCTCAGGTAGGGTTCCTTCTTGTAGCGACTTGTTGTAAATGTGCTCGAGTGGTACACTAAGTTCACTAGCACATTTCTTTAAAATTAAAGCGGGAATGTTGTCCGCACCCATTGCTTCGGTATCGTCGAGATTTTGTAATTTAGACTCAATACTTTTGCGAGTGACAGCCACCAACCCTGTCTTAACCGTGATATAGTTTGTATCTACAAAATTGTACTCGTCACCTTCATTCCTCGTATAGACGCTGGAGAATTTTTCAGCAAAAAATTCATGAGTCATGAGACTTGCACAATAACCACCACCAACGAACTTTCCCAAGTCCACTACTTTCAAATTTCCCTCCTCTTTCCCATTGAGCCTTGGAACTCAGTCAGCTTTCAAGCTCACTGTCAGTAGAGATAGTCGAAAATTTGCAAGTTTGGATAGTGGAACTTGGACGAAGTTTGGTTTGGCATAAGTGACTGTATTTAATATAAACTTCAACCAAAGTAAAATTGCCGAATTAACGGTATTTTCGATCACTTTATGTTTATTTGTTATGTTGTTATTCCGGGTTAAATTGGTTACCGTGGCTCGAATTTCACCAGGCAGGATGCAAGTTTCATGCAAAAACGAATTTCATGTGAACCATTTCATGTTCAGAGAGCCGGCAAGGAGAACATATAAACAGAAACTTTTCCGATTCTGTTGATCCGTGCAGGCTACGTTTTTGTCGTGTATGACGTTGCCTCCAAAAAGGGGAATCAATGGATTTCAACCACTTGGAAAGCCCAACATGCATTGCGTCTTTTCGATAACAATGGGTTGTGTCAACGCGATAACAATGAACCGTGTCATTTGATTGAATTGAATTACCTCCATTGCTTCGCTTCTGGCAAAAAAGCACTAATAACCAGACGTGAAAACAAATCACGCTGGATACCACCTGCTTTTAGATTTGATGATGTGTTGTGTTAGGGTGGTTGTTGCTGAATCGACAGAAGTACCGTCTTCAAGTTCATGGCTTCCTTAACAAAATATGACACTTCACGCGCGCTAACCAGAAAATATAAACTTCACTTTCATAACGGGGAGGTACCACGCAAAGACCTTGGAATAGTACGAGTCCAACACATAGATATAATATATTCTTACACCAACAAGGTGCGCTGCACAATAGTTAGCAACATCGAAACCCAATCGCGTTAAATTGTATCCAGACGTATCTTTGCTCACGCAACTTCTTTTTCTTAAATTTGTTATTCTCACAGTTTAGTGCTGTATTTTGGCGGTATGAAACTGTCTCTAGCAATCAAGAGTCTTCGTGGCTTGGGTTTGGTGATTTTGGAATGCCTTGAACCAGAACCAGCCTCCTTTGCCTTCCACAAAGCTACGTAAAACAACGGCACAAATAAGTTTGCTAAGTGGCCCGATCAGTTGGCAGACTTTCGAAACGTCCTCGGTTTGCCATCCGGAGCATTCGGATCGCAAATAACTTTTTTTTACACGAAGTGCCAGATCCGAGGCGTATTTCGGAGCCATCATTCAGATCATGTTTTTGGCAGGCCATCGGTTGCCCGGACAAGTTTTTGCATGAGAGTTTCTGACGTTATATAATTAGCCGCAGCGAGCGCGATAGCGCGAGCGAGGCACGTAATTCGGAAAAATACGAAAAATTGAAAATCACCATTTTCTTGGGATCCGATAGTCTGTGTAAAAAAAAAGTTGTATGTATCCCGACATAAGGGAGCTACTTAGGAGTATAAGGGCGGAGAGATCTGAAGTGCAGGTTTTATCAATATCTGTGGAGGAGGGTCCTGGAAAAAAGGGGCGGAAGATGGGAAGTTTGACCAAGGTTTGACCTGGGGAGCCTTCGAAAATTGACCCAACTGCACGGAGTAACTCAAAATCTCGCGACCGTGTGTATTAACTCCCTAGGAGTGAAGTGATCGTGTATACTAATGCTTGATCAGGAGCGCCAGGGTTGACTATTTAGGCGTGTTTCTAAACTAGAGGGAAGAGTGAGATGGATTCCTCTAAGCCACGCCCCCCAACGTCACCAAAACCGATCAGTTTAGAAACACCACTGCCTCACTTGTCGTTCTCAACATTAGAAAAATTAGCAATAATCGCTGCCACATCTATTTTCAGCAAGAGAAATGTTATTAAGAACATAATACAAATGGTTATTAATCTATGTTTAATTGGAATTTGTTTATAAATTTAGACATTTTCCATATCTCACTTCCTACAGTTTAGAAACACGACCATCTCAGCTACTAATGCGTGATGGCAGCCATGTTGGATCAGTAAGTGAGCGTGAAAAAACTTGCCTCACTTTCCTCAGCAACATCTCAGCTCCATGACGTCACACCTACGTAAAGTGGGAGGAGTTTGAATCGGTCTCCTCGAGTTAAGAAACAGTTTTCCTCACTTCCCTCAGACATCCCTCTAGTTTAGAAACAGCACCTTTCGAGTTACTCCATGATCCAAGACAAACCTGAGTAACTCAATTGGAATCAAATTTCGAAGGCACCCCTGGTTGGTTTGGCGTAGACCCACCTTAGTGAGGATGAGGAGCCTCCTGGTTGGAGTGGGTGGGGCTGAATCGGGTGAGGGGAGGGGATGGGGCTTTCTTTCGGGGAAGGGGTGGGTGGAAGAGATGGGGAGGGGAGGGTTATGGGGCATGTTGGAGGGAGAAAGGTGGCTGTGGGCGTGGTGTACCTTGAGGTGGAAGGGGGAAGCGGGTAGTGAGTAGTGGAATGGTGAAATATTGGGTCGTTTGGGGATTGAGATTGAGAGGCTTAGGAGGGAAAGGTTTCAGATTATTGTTTTGGGTAAATTCAATGCTCATCTGGCTGAGTGAAGGGGGAAGCTTGGACAATAGGAATGTGAAGGCGGTTAGGTTTTTGTGGGGGAGTGCAGGTTGGAGCTGGCCAATCTGGGAAGAACTGATAAAATGGAGTGTACTTGGAACAGAAGGATTCTAAAGTCGGCGGTGGACTTCGTGTTGTGGGGTTAGGAGGATGGGGGTGGGAGAGGGATATGGGGGGTGTAGAGGGGAGGGGGGGAGAGGACGCGGATCATAACTTGGTTTGGACTGAGTGGAGATTGAAGGGGAGGGGATTTCTTCCTCAGAGGGAAGGGAGGGAGTGTAGGAGAAGATGAGCGGTCAGGGATCTAAAGTTGCTTGATTTTTTTGGTGCTAAGGTTGAGGAGGGAGTAGATGGATGGGAGGAGGGATATGATTTTTGGGAGGATGAGATGCTTAAGGTCGAGGAGAAGCATCCAGGGAAGGTGGGTACTGTAGTGGGTGGTGGGATGCAGAGGTTAAGAGGGCTATCCAGAGGAGGAAGGAAGCCTGTAGGGTGTGGAAGAGGGAAGTTGGGTAAGTTTGAGATGGGGAAAGTGAGTGGTGCTGGAAGGAATATTTGGCTAGTAAGAGGAAGGCAGGGGTAGTGGTGTCGAGGAAAACCGGGCATTTAACTTGAAACTGGTTAGGAAAGTGGCAAGAGAAGGGATGGAAGAAGTTCTGGAAGTTTGTGAAGGAGAAGGTCCCGGTTGGATTCTGGAGGTTTGTGAAGGGGAAGGTTGAATGGGGGGGGGGGGGGTGAAGATGCCTAAAATGTTCGGAATATGCTGACTGCAGCTTTGAGGGAGATGTGTGAGATTGGGGAGGAGAGGATGGGGGTGGCAGTACATGAGCTTGACAATATTAAGGTGGGAGAATTTGATGAAGCTTTGGCTTTTGGCTTTTGTGAGAGAGGACGAAGCTGCTGGGGAAGACGATATGGTGGGCAAGCTTGTGAAGAGATTGGGAGTCAAGGGTAGGAGGAGGCTGATTAGAGAAATGAATGCGATCCTGCGAGGTGGTGTGGTTCCGGAGAACTGGAAGGTGAGGATTCACTTCGTATATAGAAGGGGAAGGATAGGGTAGGATTGAGAACTTTAGGCCGGTGGCTATTACAAGTACAGTATATAAGGTGTTCATGCGAATACTTACGAGTAGGTTGAATACGGACCTTGAGGGGAGCTAGGAGAGGTACAGAATGGGTTTAGAAAGGGGAGGAGACTTGAGGACAATGTTTTTGTGGTGACGCAGGTGAATGAGGTTGCAAGGAAAGGGAGGGAAAAGCTTGTGGGTGGCATTTTTGGATATTGCCAAGGCACATGATTGGGTTAGTTTGGGAAGCTGTGTAGGGAACTCCGGATTTTGGGAGTGGAGGACGGATTTGTTAGTCTCCTCCAGAGGATTTATGAGGGAGGAAAGTACGTGGCCTCGTTGGGAGCGGTGAAGTCTGATGGGTTGTTAGTAAGACGGGGTTAAGGCTGGGCTGCCCACTGTCCCCATTGTTGTTTCTGGTTTTTTTTCATAGGCTTGGAGAAGAAGCTGATTAAGTCGGGTAGGGGTTTTCAATGGGAAAGAGGGGGCAGGAGGGAGTTCGCACACCGGTGTTGACGTATGAGGATGTGGGGCTGGAAGAGGAGGGGTTTGAATAGCTGTTGGAAGTGTGTGCAGCGTGGAAAGGAGGATGGAGTTTAGCGATGAGAAATCGTGATACATAGTTTTCAGAAGGGGTGAAGCTCAATGGGGGGAGGGGAAGAGGCCTTGAATATGGGAAAGGCACTGGTGAGAAGGGTGAAGGAGTACGAATATCTGGGGGTGAGGTTGTGTGTGAAGCCGAACTATCTGGAGATGATGTAAAAAAAAGACGAGGTGTTACATGGGAAGGGTCAAAGGCGTGATTTAAGAAGTTGCTCTTTGGGGATGTAACAGGTACGAGATTGCTCGGGTGCTCTGGAAGGGGGTGGCTGTGCCGGGAGTTATGTTTTCTGGGGGTGTGTCGTGGTAGGGAGTGTTGATCAGATGGAAGGCTTTCAAGAGGAGGTGGGTGTTGGGAGCTATCGGTTTACAGCTGGAGAGGTGGTGACCGGTAAAATGGGCTGGCTACGTTTTTATTTGAGGGAGGCGGTAGTGAAGATTGGATTTGGTAGGAAAGTTAGAGAGCTGGAGGAGGGATCCATTGTGCATAACTGTGTAAAAGTATGTGACAGGATGGCATAGTACAAAGTGGGTTCAGGCAACGAGGAAAGTTTGTTCAGGTGAGGGGTACAAGGGGATGGAGGAAGGGAATTAGAGATGTGGAGGTAGAGAGTGGACTCGAGGTAGGGGAAGGAAGACTAAGACAGCAAGATATCGAGAGAAAAAAATGAGGATGGGGTGGAACAAATTTTATCTGAATTGTATCTGGGGAAGTATTATGACCCTAACAAAGAATATCCATAACCTACACTACCGGGCTCTCGACCACACCTCCCAGTTTGTTTACAAAATTTCACCTCCTGCCGTAAGGTAGCCACACCTCTGTATTGTACGGGAAGACACCAAAAACTCCTCTCAGGTCCACATTCCAGTCCCCAAGTACCTGGTTCCGGTAACCAGCCCAGTGATGACACATAAGGAGCAAATGCTCCACCGTCTCTATTGCCGAGTAATCGAGAACCGTGGTTCTTTCCCGGAGCGATGTTAACAGCGTCGTCGTAGAGAAGAAAAGGTGAGCAATTGCGCTCCGTTTTGGTTTACATATAAGGAGGCTGCGCAGTAGGATACGCAGTAGGTAGCGATGCGGAAGGATATCTTCGATTTAATTTCTCTAGATAAAACAGCATTAGGAGAAGACGATGCTTTAAAAAAGGTAATGATATTTTCACGGCAACTAGAAAGAACATTTTGCCGGCCCCCAGCCCGGCCGGCTAAAAATGGTTTCTTTTGCTGAAAAAGTACAATACCGGTCAATTTTTGCATTGTTGTCTCAACGATGCTGCCTTGCATTGAGATTTCAGAACCGACGGCCGCCTCAGACACCCAACCGCACATGCGCGATTTTCCCTATAGAGTGGAAGCTGCCAGAGCTTGTCATCTCTGTCTCAAGATATGTCAAAAGGTGACTCAAGAGGGGAGACAGGGTGGGCCTTAAGGTATTGTAATTTTTCAGCAAAAGAAACCATTTTTAGCCGGCCGGGTTGGGGGCCGGTGAAATGTTCTTTCTTTATGCTGCAAACGTACAATACCTGTCAATTTTTGCATTGACAGGCCGACCTCGTCAAATTAGGTGGCGGGCACCTTTTGACTGAGTTCCCTGGGGTGCTGAGGCTGGCGGTTGCAGGTTTGGAGTCAACGTAGAATATGGAGAGATGTTGGACTCGCAGGGTTTCCGGTTGTCCAAATCTTTGTCTAGTGACGGTTGTACAATGGTTCTGATTTTTTTTCTTTTCCCATTAGAACATTTTCCTTTAGGGGCTAAGAACACTTTCTGAAAAGGTGGTAGAGGTTACCTGAATAATGATTGGGGTTCCTTGTGGTGACACGGAGAGCGTTCATGGGATTCTGTAGTTGATGGATGGCCAATCAGGTGGAGTGATTTTCAGGTTGTCCTGCGTCATTGCAGTAATTGTGGAGACTTCGGTTAGCGTGCACAAGGATGGGGAGTAAAAGAGTCCATTTCGTTCGGTTGGAGAAGTGGGGTGGTTGTCAGCTTCAACGAGGTGTAGATGAGCTGGGAGTTTCAAGACGGAATAGTTCGTTTCGACATTCTTCC
>JAHWFP010225074.1:73748-120887 GCA_023313725.1 Lithobius niger | reverse complement strand
CCAAGTGATGGTAGGTAACGGGGGAAACGGTCGAAGGTGGTTTTCTGGAGTTTGCGAATTTAGGATGAGAGGGGTGATTTACTTTGTTGGCCGGTAAGTGGTGGGTTTACCTATGTGATGGTGTTGTTGCGGATGACGAAATGATAGCCGTTAGCTTTGTGACGGCATATATCACAGGGTAGGTCCAGAGTTTGGTGATTGGATAACTGAGCCATGTGTGGGTGAAGAGGTTCAAAGGAGCTTGCATTGTCGTATTGCCATAACGAAAAGGCTTGGATGGGGTGGCCCGATACTGCAGTTGTTAAGGACTTCCAGGCGTTAGTGATTTCGTTGTGGAGGGTGAGGTCGGAGTGATCAAAGTTTGGCTTTGAGGAAAAGGTTACAACCTTAAGCAAACCGGATTCAGGAGCGGCGGTGGCTGGTCTTGAGGAAAGAGTGAGAGGTGGAATTCATGGATCAGAGGGTTTCAGATCCAGAAGAGGGTGGAGGACCCAACAGGAAGTTTTGTAGGTTGGCCTTGGTGACTTGATGAAGGTTACGCGGTTCCGAACCCATTGAGCGTACATTAGTGGTTCGGTGCGACCTCGGTGGGGGGGGGGGGGATGAAGCTTTCGATGTTAGTGCATTTGAAAGTTCACGTCGAGCAGATAGTTCGAGTAGTTTCGTGTTCTCAGCTTGAAGAGAGGATTTTTGATCCTGTAATGAGGCAATGAGATCCTCTTGAACAGAGAGCTATGTTTGGAAAGAATCCAGGAGAGCCTTTGCTTTTTATAATTCGTTACGAATTGTCTCTTAGCACGTTCATTGAGGCGAAGTTTGTGTTTTAAGGTGTTAAACAACTTCACATGGTCGATTTCTGGAAGTTTGTTGGCGTTGAGGCCGAAAAGAGAGGGGACTACAGAGTCTGTTGAAATTGTGGAAGTTTCCAATGGGGGAAGAACGTTTTCGGAAGGGACAAAAGGGGTTTCGTTGTTTTCCATGGGAAATGGGCTTGGTGGCCGGTCAAGGTCCGAATCCTAGGATGGAGAGCGTGGAGTTGCCGGGATTAGGAGTTGGATAGTAAGATCCTCTTCAATTGGGGATGACGGGCTTTCGATGTCCGATGGAGGAGGGTCGTCATGATTTGATGGATTGACATGACTTGGTGATTTCTCTTGACTTGTTTTCCCCAATGGGGAAGAAGGTGTGTCGGTTTTGTCCAAGTCAACTGAAGATGGCGTGACGGAAAAGTGGTCGACTGGGTCATGTAGCCATGATGCTTGTGAGGAGGGGGTGCTGTTGGCCGAAGACTGAAACGTGATCTTGCCAGGAGTGACAGGAAATGGATGTTATTGTGCAGGATGGTTTGGAAAGGTTAATACACAGACGGGATTGTTGTGGAGTGGTGACGGATTTCCTTAGGGCGGAGGTCAACAATGGTGAACAGTTAGAAGACGTAGAGTGTTTCTGGGGGGTGGAAACCTTGGGAGAGATTGCAATCTCGGGAGGGTTGGAAGAAAGGCGTTCCAACTTGAGTTTCTTGAGGAGGTGTGCACGTTGGTGGCGTTGCCGTTTTCTTGCAGCGATAATTCTCCAGTCAACCAGAGGTATGGTGACACAAATAGCGCAGGGGTTAGAGTAATACTCACACTTGCGGTGGTATTGACAGACCCCTTTGTGGAGGTCTAGACGAGTGGGGTTCTTGAAACCTGGACAGTTGCAGGATATGGGATCATCAGTGATGGGGGTTCTGCCAAAGAAAACATACACTTCATCTTCGAAGTGTTTGGCGTCACGAAATTTTACCATGTTGAGGAATGGTGAAGAAATTCTGGCTACGAAAACCTCAAGCTAGGTGTGAGGATTGCAACAAAGGTTTGCACGCGACAGACTGTGTGGCAGGAAATGTGAGCGTGCGGAAGCGGAAGGGAAGGTAGGCGAGCCCAAGAGCCCAAGACCCCCCCCCCCCCGGGAAGGTAGGCGAGCCCAAGAGCCGGGATGACGTGGAAGTCACAGTCGGCAGTTAATGTCAAACTCGGGCAACAAGGGAACGTCGGCCGTGAGACAGGGTGCAAGGCGAGTGTCGTCAGTCAGGGTGAGTGGTCCGTAGGGAAAGGGCTTGTAGCCCACGGGACGACAAGGACGATGAGGGTTTGTGGCTCGGAGCAAGCCATGATGTGCGACATGGACTTAGTGGCCACTGATGAGAGTTGTAGCCTCAGGAGTACGCGAAGTGACGTCGGGGACAAAAAGGGGTTGTCGTCTGAGAAAGGATTCAGACGACCAGCAGACGTGCGAGGTGGCGACAATCGTTGAGGTGGTCCGTAATGGGAAAGACATGGCGTCGACGGGACACGATGGCCAACAGTGGTTGTCGTCGGCGGCAGACTCGGGTGACAGCTGTTGAACCACCGGACATAAGTCGGGAGGCAACGAACGGAAGGCCGAGCGAAGAAACGACAGGAGAGTTGGACAGAAGAAGCGTCGTTAGGACCGTCGTGCAGGGTCGTTGAAGAGGGCCGCAAGAGTGCGGGAAAAGGAATATCGGTTCGGGTGTGGAACGATCCCGGGAAACAACGGGCGGAACCACGACGACTTCATTTCCCACAGTGAGAATCCTTGGCCGAAAGGGGGGGGCCTTCAGGCAGACGAAGCAGCCGCCATCGATGGCGGCTTGAGACAAAGAGATGAAAAGCGCTGGCAGCTTCCACTCTTATAGGGAGAATCGCGCATGCGTGGTTGGGTGTCTGAGGCGGCCGTCGGTTTCTGAAATCTCAAGGCAAGGCAGCATCGTTGAGACAACAATGCAAAAATTGACAGGTATCGTACTTTTGCAGCATCAAGAAACATGATTTGCCGGCCCCTCGGGCTGGGCCAGCTGAATTTTGTTTCTATTGCCTGAAAGCAAACAGAAACAAACTACCTAACCTTACCTGTAAATTTTAGCATTCCTTTCCAGAATACGTCTTTCCCTAGAGGTTTCAAAGGTGTTAGGGCTATCCAGCTGCATAACCCAAGTGCGCATGCATGAGCACACTCCTCTAAAACTGCCGAGGTACGGTCGGAATCCATCTTTTTTCCCTCTCAATGTGTCAAGGTTGTGACACAAGAGGGGAGGTAGGGTGGGTACAGGTAATGTATATTTCCATTTAGGCAATAGAAACAAAATATACATTACCTGTAATTTTTAGCATTTACAGTAGACCTCGTCAAAACTGGTTGAGGGTACCACCTTGATGGGCACCCTAGGGTTACGAGCTGGATCCCCAAAAAGCTACAAACTTTACACATATCATCTTCATAGTGCTTAAAGGGATTGACAACACATCTGGCAGTGATGACGGGCCTCAGATGGTGGAGTCCGTTGGCTTGTGTCATCTCTTGCAATGTGAAGACAGATATGCTTCTCCAAGATGCAGCTGAGAGGATCTCGGGAACCGCGATGTTGTTGTGGAAAGTCCATGATGTTGGGATGGTCATGGACCCTTAGTACACGTGCAGTAATCTTGATGTTGTTGTCGGCCCCGCCGATGTTCAAGCTTCGTAGGTGTTTACAATGACTGTCTTGATCCTAATTGTGTCCATTCTTGCGGAAGTTTTACCAAAGTGTCTCTTGAAGGGGAAAAAAAGTTGAATTTGCCATTTGCAGAATTCGTTGTGTCAGTCCTTTCAACATGAATGCGTACCTTTGGGACGGAGGAGGCTCTCAGTTTCGTCACCAATTACGTTTGAGAGTGCTGGAATAATGATTGGTTTGATGGTTCACAAGGTCTTTGTGTCTTGTTCTAAAAGAAAGTCTTGGTGTTGATCAAACGTAATTGTGGTTAGGGTGGAAGAACTAGAAGCTGGATCGATGGGCAAGTATTTAACTTCACTGCAATGCAGGCTTGTCACTGGGTAATCAGGAACACTGAGGAGATTAGACTTCGCTGAGTGAAGAGGCGATGAGTTTGGTGGATCCTTTTAGGCCATCCTTGAAAAGTTCAGAAAAGCGGATCAGAAGCTTGGGTGTAGGGAATGATAGAATTGAACTACCTCCCGATACACCAATAAAACCATCATTGACAGTGGTTGTCATGACTCCTGTTGGTTGATTTTCGATGGCTTTACTTACGATTCTGATGGGCTGTTTGTCAAGAATACCTGCTTCTTTGAGGAGTCTGATGATCGTAGCCACCTGTGCAGGTTATAGTGCTGAATTTTGTGTGGAATTGGGTCTCGCTTCTTTGTGATGGTTGACCTGTAATCTCTAGTAAACACCTTGGATTGTTGACTAGAAGGTTTAGAAGTTGACAGAACCTGATTGCAAAAGGGTCAGGACGTCTGACCACCGGGGAGGGGGGGGGGGGGTGTTGATCGGAAAGTTTTCGTCTGTGAGGTAGGTGAGAAAGATTCCTTAGTTGACAATGCTGTCCCGAGTGTTGATGCGGTGATGAGGAGGAAGAGGTTTGAAAACAAGAGATTGGTCCCGCTTCTTTCCTAGTTTCACTTTCGACGTTAAGCACTTGTCCGAAAGATATTTGCGACTGAGGAGAGGTGAATCTCTTTATTTTTCGCGCTGCCCTGGTTTGCGAATGTTCCTAACAGTGAATCATCTGGGTTTTCCGAAACCTTCAACAGTAGAAATTTTATACAAAAATGTCTTTCTACGGTTGAAAACCCAGATGGTTCATTGTTAGAAACATTCGCAAACCAGGGCAGCGCGAAAAATAAAAGAGATTCACCTCTCCTCAGTCTCAAATATTTTTCGGACAAGTGCCTAACGTCGAAAGTGAAAGTAGGAAAGAAGAGGAACCAATCTCGTTTCCAAAACCCTTCCTCCTCATGATCCCAAGAAACTAACTTCTTTTTCAAATCCTCCGCAAAACATGCTCCCTCCAAAAGGCGCTACGAAACCTTCAAGGAGGCTGAACAGTTCCCCGAACACCAATCTCTCGAAATGAATTAAGATTCAGAGAGCTACTTTGGTCATCAAGACACCTTCCTATCCCTATGAGGAACACGAGGTCCTACTTCGCTGTGGGATAAAAGCAAATTCTCAGGCTGACCTGACCTACTCGGAGGCCAATGTAGTTTTCAAATCCATTGTCAAGGAACATCCAGAACTCAAGAAAAACCCCAGATTGAAGAATGCTTCCAGCTCACGAAGTGCCTATCTTCTTTCCAATACGACGGATTCAACTGGGAGTCCCGCTTTCAACTCAACCTTGTTTACTGTAAACGTGACGACATGCTCGAACCAGCAGTCGTGTTCCTGATATTGGCGGCAAGTTGAGATTACTTCCAACTCACAACTCCTCGGAAGTTTTTAATGAACTTCTACTCGAGCTAGCTCCAGAACTCTGAGACAAGAAGAAAGCACCGCAAGTCCTCAAGCAAAACTCAGGACATCAAAGAAAGAAACTGAAGTCATTTTACTCCTCCAATCGCAAGCCTTCCTTCCTACCTTGATTCTTCTTCACATCGCCCCCATGAACAAAAGGGCACCTCAAAGAAGATCAACAACAATGACAACCAAAGTCACGGTCCCCCTTTCAGTATTCGGCCTCTTCTCAATCAAGGGCAAGAGGCAATGGCTCTTTCAGAAGACGAAGAGTATCATACCGCGGGAGGGGGCATAGACCTTACTCTCGTTATTGACGACCACTTTGTCAGACCTTTCCCCATTCACCGACAGGTGTGGGAAAAGCTTCAACACCATGTCTCAGCTTGGAAACAAATCACTTCGGACCCCTTCGGTCTCTCGACCACAGAAAAGGCAACATTCCGCCCTTTTCTTCAATTCCAACAACCTCTCTAGAACCCCTCCGAATCCAAGCAATTCCTGTCGATACCAAACTGGAAAACAAAGTTCAAAAATTACCGTCAAAAAACGCCATCAGAAAGTCACCATGGAAACGATGGGTTTTGGAGCCCAGCTCGTGTCATTCCAAAAAAAGGAGGAGGCACAAGATTGGTCTTCAATTTTCGGAAACTAAATCTTCACATCAACAAAGAACATTTCAAGATGGAACCCGATGTCGTTCCTCCATTCAAGAAGCTCTTCAGAGGGACGAATTCACCATCTCAATCGACCTCGAAGAAGCTCATCTCTATTTCCACTTCATCATTCCATGTTTCACCTTTTCTGTTTCATGTCAAACAGTCAAAACCTTTCACTGCGAGACTCTTCCCTTCGGACTATGTACCGCTCCTCACAATTTTACGATGATTCTCCATCCAGTCGTTTGTCATCTTCCTGAGTCCATCATAAGAACCCACGCTTATCTCGACGACTGGCTGGTGCAGAACAAGTCAAAAGAAGACTTGCTCCTTCACCAGCAACGATGTCTCGTTTTTCTTCTTCTTCCATGACCAAGGACTCGCAAGTCAACCTGATCAAATCAAGATTCGAGAAATGGTTCACCCATCTCAAGAAAGAATCCAAAAGACCCTTACGGAACGTCTCTCGAAGAAACAGATAACAGCGTTAGAGCTAGCCTCCATCAGCGGCATCTTGTGGCAAACTTAACAGTCCAGGTACGTCGTAATGTCGCTACCCATTACGGAGTACCGTGGTGGGAATTTCGTACTCCTTTGTTACCATTAGATAAGGACAGTGGGAAACTCAGGCTCCAATGCAAAGCTGATTCCTCTAGGACAATGGAGTCAACCCTATTCATTGGTTTCCTAGAACAGATTGGACAACTGGTTCCCTTTTCACAACCTTCCCATCGAAAACATCAATTTCTTGGTGGCGGAACCCCTCAACCTACAACCAGGAGCTGCTATCCACGAACCCACTCCAGAAGTCCTTCTCTTCATCGATGCTTCGACTACGTGCTGGGGCGCTCACTTTGAAGGAATGTAAGCATCAGAAAGTGGAACGAAAAAGAGAAACTCCTTCACATCACGTTTCTCAAACTTCAGCTGTCCGCCTCTCCTTCGAGAAGTGGAGGGGACTCGCTCTAAGCCCTCACTCCTTTTCGAAGCTTGCTCAGGTCTTCACATGATGTTTCAACCCAAACACATTACTGGAAAGCTCAATGTTTGGGCAAACAAATTGTCGAGAAGGGAAAAATCCCGACGACAGAATGGAAGCTTGACTCAACCATCTGCCAAAGCCTCTTACGCCAATGGGAACTCAGTTTGTCGATCTCTTCGCCACGAAGTTTAACTCCCAACTTTCGAACTTTATGTTGCCATTCCCAGATCCCTCTTCATGGGCGACAGATGCAATCACCATCCCCCGGACAGGAATTTTGGCCTATGCATTCCCTCCATTTTCACTCCTCCAATCTGTAGTGATCCAGGATCATCCAGCATCATGGTTCATCCATTTAATGGAATTGAAGGAGGAAGACCCCATCCCTGTCCCTCTGACAACCAACTTTTTTTGCTTCAAAGATTTCCTTAGCTACTTCAAGCAAAACATTGAAAACTCTGAGGAAGAAGTTCAGCAGCGGCGGGTAGGTGACCCTGGGCTTGCCTTTTAAAGCGGATGCGGTATTGTGATTTTTCGCAGAGAGCCTATCTTGACCCAAGTCTCCTTCGGAATGAGATGACAGCTTTCACAAGGTTTAAAATTTAGATCACACTACAAACTCCGATTGACTCAGCAGGTAGAACTGAAAACAAGTCCTCCTTCAGTGCTGACAATAAGGATGACGATTGTTCCACCCATACGTGATACCTGGACGGTCTGGGTCGGAGATCACTGGGTACATTCGTTGGGAAGAAGAATTTCGTCTTTGCAGATAATGCAAAGCTCTAATTGGGAAAAACATCTAGCAAATGGTGATCCAGATCCAACGTCCATAATCCTGGAAGATATAATGGACTGATCAGTTTGTTATGAGCATGCAAGTCTGACAAATCGGGTGATGTGTTACCTATTGATTATTTCAATGAAAAATTCTTGAATTTTCGCAATTCCCTCACCAACAAACAATGTGCTACAGAGTAAGTCTGCCATGCACAATACAATAACATACCACCATTAATTGCACCAATATCGGGGTAATAAAAGTAATGTTTGGAGTCAAAATCAAGTCTAGTTGAAAAGTTTTTAATAAATGGTAAGAAATAACTTCATTCAAATGACTTTGCATATGGTAAAAATACAATACCTACATTTTTTGCAATGTCATCACTGAACCATTTCATGGCATGTTTAGTACAAGGGCAACACACAGAAATAAAAGTATTTTACAAAAAGTACCATTACTCCACCACACAATTACTTATGCAACCTTAGCAGATGAAAATATACACGTTATTGGCTTGGCGGAACAGAACATCCCTACCACAGCACATACATCACTTTTGTTCTTGTATGGCGCTGTAGTAAAACATGGAGGTGGGTTAATAGAATCAGAAAAAAAATAATTGTGTATGCACATTATTATCACGTTAGCTACCCAACAAGACCATTCAATACCAATCTTACATACACCGTAAAACTTTTTTTGATTTTTTAATGTGGTAAAAACGTCTCTTAACCAACATGATAAAAAGAGTGCGTAAATGTTTGGCATGACAATTCTTGGCTTAAATAGTCTGTAGTTTACAGGAAACAATAATTCTTGAACAGAAATAATTATGCCAATTAGTTTAACTAATAGTAATAATTATGCTCTGCTCAAGTTCTACAGAAATTATGCAGGTCAGCAACCATACACATACAAAATTCCGCTAGCCTGCCATGCGGGAATTTACGTTTTCTATTTGCAATCAACACAATAAAAACTTTCTTAAAAGTACCAGAGTTGAAATAATTCAATAAAATATGCAGCATCGACCTTAAATGGGCATCTGTGAAGCGTACACAAATCAATTTCAACTGGCGTGAAGTAAACACAAGATTAGGCTAATAACACACTACTGCCTGACCATCTAACAATTAACCTGACTTATGTTTAATAAAAAAAATTTATCTTCGCTCGGTATCACGGTTTTACAATTAAAATTTTTGTTGCAGTAATATATTAGTGTATTATTAAACAAAATGGCCCTTTTTACTTTCAGCATATTACAGGATCTACACCGACGGAAACTAACGATCTAAGTATAACAAATACACTTGACACACAAGCAGACTTTAAAACTGTAACAAAGAAACTGTTAACCACTAAAACCATCCACAACATTTATTCAACACACACAATTAAAACCTTTTAAAACACTACAAACATTTAAATAAAAAGGCCATAATTAACTGCCCAATAGCAATTACTTACAGTATCTTCCAATATAAACGTATCCTACACATAAATTGTAATTGCTGCTTTACATTTCTATACAAGTTAATTTTCCAACTGTTTAACAGACAAGGCTCTTAGTAACCGGTATTTCTTCACTGGAATTAAGTACTAACATTAGCATGTTGACTACTTTAACCGAGGCTCTGCATCCACACAAAAGTATGGGTTGCACCATTTTATATTCAACCATTTTCCGCAGACCTATCTCTGCTAGTTAATCTGTATAAAGCAGCACAACTAAATGACGTTGGTCCCTGAACCTCAAAACTTACTTATTTAAAGTTTATATTATGCGTCAGGTTCAGTTCGAGTTCTTAAAAGTAACAGCAGTGAAATCAAAATGATAACAGTTACTCGAAGAGTGTCACTTTCGTGTGCGTCCACTTGTTAACTTTGAGTGTTCAGTAAAAAGGCTAATTTGATATATATTTTAAAAGTAAATTAAGATTAGTTTTTACTTCAAATTTATTAAGGCTACACCGAACCGTTCACAAACAAATCAATCAATATTTTGACTTTTTTGTCTGCTTTCCAACAGTCCAAATTTCAAGTTCGTAACTCTTTTCCTTCAAAAATATTAAAGGAAAAGGTAGACCATAAGAATAAAATTGATTTACTTTGAAACACCCTTGAAACTACGTAGCTGATGGATTTATCAGAAATTGCCCAAGTACTCGGGGTGTTTGTGAAAACACAATATTCATTGCCAATGTTCAAAAATTTGTTCTCTACGATTGCAGAAAACCAGCTAATTCTTTAAATGATTACTGAGAAATATTTAAAATCTAATGAATAACCATGTACAAATTTCTGTCATTGTCTTTGCAGACAACAGGTGACTACAGTAACTTTTGGTTCGGGTTGACATTAAAATTTGAGTCACGTTTGAAAAAAAAAAGCATATAAAACTTTTATGCATACAATTTTTGTTTAACTGAGAATGCCAAAAGATTAGCAATGAAACGTGCAATTAACTATTAAATTTTAACCTTTAGGCTTTACAACTCAACTAGCGACAGTGTTTGATCGGTTCAGCTGAAAATCAGTATGGCCTTAAAAATTTACCTTAGTACCACATTGTGAACCAAACTTCTGCTCGAACAAGTGTGGTTTTAGCTAACGGATGCCGAAATGAAAAACACTTTCTGCTTTTCACACCTTTACAAATGATGATCAAATAATTTCTACTCGTTAAGTAAGAGCCCAACAGCTGCCTGCAGTACCAATATGTGTTGTATATGACAAGATCGATAGCCTCTGTCAGGCTTCATAGAAGCAGCAGCACAGTACACTTAAGTACTTACATGTGTTATACACAGAATCGCTTGCGTGGCCGATATCATTGCAATGGGGATGAACATGGCACCACCAAAAGTCTCAAATATGACTAACTAAAAAAAAAAATGGCACAGATCATGCAAATGCAAATGTTGAAACTAATGTGTGAATATGTACAAAGCAATGTACCACATACATACAACGAACATCTTGGGAAATAAATCCCCCTCGCAATAATCAAGTTTACGGAAACATTTGTACAAAACCTTACATGAAGCTTATCCCATCCCTCACATACTGAAATAAGACCAAATATATAGATACTATACAATAATGACTTGTAACAGGCAGATCAAATTATTTTAACATCCTATACATACAACTTAAACAAGAATTTTTAAATGTCACAGTAGCTATGTTATATTGTTGTTTATTTGCAGAGAACTAGATTTCCTGTCAAAAAGGCTTTATAAAATACCCCCCCCCCCCACCATCTATAAATTATTCAATTGTGACTATAAACCTTCAAGTCAAAATGAATGGAAAGTTTCTTTTTTCCCATTTGTTCATTATTATTCACATCAAATATTTTTGCTGCTTTTATCATAAACCTTAACTGAGCATGATCTTTGCTGACAATGACAAATCTAGTTATTACGGTGTTAATACTGACAGATATTGCAATGAACTGTCCTTTAACTAAACATACAGTATTCAATTAGCGCTTGCAAAACAAACTCGTACCTTTAAATATATTCAATTTCAAAATCAGTAATTTGCCAACTAGAAGCCAAGACTTGAAACAGATCTTTCCAACTTCAAATATTTTTGATCTCTTACAAGCGACGCCAAGCAGAATGGTAGGATAAAGCGTGCAATACCATACATCAACACACAAATTGCAGTGTTAGAAGTAATCTCACGCCGAGTGACAAAGCCAGGAAGGAAGTCATATTTTGTCAAAACACCATTTGCACAAACTTAACAGACAAAAAACCAAACAATCTCATTTTCACTCGTTTACTTCTTACAAGTTTTAATTTCACTATTTTATTTTTGCCTTAAATATACTATGTTCTTATGCAATCTACTCTGGTTTTAGGAACAATTCGTGGTTTTTAATACTCCTGAGAACGACTATAACTTTAGAACAGCATCATTCAAAGCTTGCAATAAATGGCTGTCAATCTTCAATGAAGTTCTTGAAAAAAATCAGTTAACAGTAGGGATTACCTATACCTTATAAAAAAAAATTCAATGCTTTTTCTGCCAAAAAAAGCAACGATATTGCGACGAATTTTGCAAATTCTGCGACACAAAATTAAGTAATACATTAAACTATTGGTGTGATTTCTGTGACAAAATCGGGCACGAGTTCTTGCAGAAGTACTATTGTACTACTTACCTCGACCTATTCAGAAATTAACAAGGAGTCAACGGTTAGATTTCTAAGATTGTGCTATGAACAGAAATATTTTCTTTGTGGCCTAAATTTTGTTTGTAATTTTGTTTGCAAGTACTCCAACATGGTTTCTCACTAAAAAAATATCCTAGCTTCTGCAAGTTCCCAAGACATTAAGCTTGGTGAGATGAGGTTCTCGTGTCAAGTTGGTCACCCATACACCAACAATTTTACTTGTAATTTTAAAAAATGCAGTTGCTGAGCCAATTTTTTAAACCTGCATGCAACCAAGAGCCAAAGAATTTTAATGGTTCAAAATCAAGTTTTTACTGAAGATAAAGAGAAACTAGAAGCCGGCCGGACTAAAGACAAGTGAATTTAGGTATACTGTATCATATATCCAAGACGTTCTTTTTCCCCCCGATTACATCTCTCTCCCTCGAAAGCCACTCCAATAGTAACGTACAAACTTTTAAGTAACCAACTTATTCCGATAAATTTTAGGGTTATCATTTGGTACGATCTTTATTTAACAACACCACAGCAGCAGTTACACTCGGGTGAAAAGCCGACCGGTGTAAAGACAGGTGAATTTAGCTATAGCTACAACGTTCTGTTCCTCCGAATATGTCTCTTTCCATCCCAGTTTCTTTCCTTCCTCGAAAGCCACCCCTAATGTAATGTACGCACTTTGAGTTACCAATGTATCTTAGGTTATCATTTGATAAGCAAGCAACAACGGTCGTGCTGGAATGATTGAAGCGCCAAGAACTCTGAAACAATTGACCTCAGCACTGGAAGTCCACATCTACGAAATGTGTCTTTCTATCACATCAGGCTGCTAATTTCGAAACTAACAACACGTCGTCATTTGGTTTAAAACTATAACCTTTTAACTGAACACGGCTTCTTTCATTTTGCTTATCAAAATCAACAAAGACAAAACCTTTAGCCAGCCAGCAATACCACAATCCGCACGACCAAGCATAGTTTGCACGGCAGCAATGATAAACGACTTGCACAAAAATTGTAGTCAAGTTTGTAGTCTATTGTTATCCACTTGCAGCCTGGGAGCATTAGCTAGTCAGCCAGTAGATTACACTTCTTAAAATGTACAATTTGTTAGTACTAGAAAAATGACCACATTTTGTAGGAAAGATTTTTTAAGATCCATGCATGGCAGTGAAAAGCAAACTTTTTGAATACTTTCTGAAGAAACACAAAAAAAATTAAGCAATGAAAGATGTGTACAAAGGTCTATTCAGTTCCTAGATGAAATGTGTATTTCAACACAATGCATTCACATAGTTTTCTGTTGGACTAACACCACACTATGGAACCCCTTTTACCTGTCAACGTATGGTTCTGTACCAAAAGTGTTACACATACGGCTCTAGCAACAGTGGAACACTGGCTCACCATCAGCGATTACTTTTCCATTTCTGCTACTGTTCATACGTAACCTTACAACATTTTAAACTGGATCTTTGATTGTCACAAATCTGGTGAGCATCTTTTCTTTTACCATTGCTTGCACCAAGTTCTCATAACTCAGATGTCACAATTTCAACATGGAAAGATTAGAACATGCTCTTTACAGATTCTAGGTGATGTAGGTGTTCTGGAGACCATACAGCTACGTACCTTGAACAATAGAAGCCACCCACATAACTTTAGAGTAAGAACAATTTGTTTCTAAAAGCAGTGTTGGGTTACTGCCCCAAAACATGTAAAGTTTGTAAACTATCCACCAATTTTTTTGGAGGGGGGGGGGGGGTAAAATTTAAAAGTGAAACAGTTAACACTTAAGCTCCTGATCGGGATCCTGACATGTACAATAGACCAAATTGACTGATTCATAAAACCTGTGTACAATTATTTCAATCTTATACACAATAAAACGAAATTAACTCGAACTCTGCCCTGTCGTACCAGAAAGCGTATGATGTGCAATGTACGACGCAGATATGCTGTAACCTGCACAAGAAATTTGAGCTCAGACGAGTTTTGCGAAAAATACTGCTATGAAGAATAATAAAATACCGTATTGTGTGGCCAACGTGTAGTAGAGTCTCCGCGGGGGGGGGCGGGGCGGCCCATCACAAATTCTCGCCACTTTTAATTTATCAAAAAAAAAAAGCGTTCTCTTTCAATTTTACTGCCACTTCAGTATAATTACTCGTCCATTATAGATTAACAAGGTGCACGGCATGACGCTCCCTCCATTGCCCCCAGTGCAAGTGGCCTTGGCCAACAAAGTAAATGAGTCGATTTTTCCTCGTACGGCTTTTCATATCTTCCCAACACAACAACACAAGCAGCGCTGTAGCGCAGGCAGGTACGAATTTAACAGTTTTCAGTAAAGAATGAGAAATATTCCTTTTAAGCATTGTAATCCAAAATCTGGTTGTAATCCTATTGCAGGTTAAAGCAAAGTACCCCAACACAAATTCCACTCAAATACAAGTGCCGAAGGCGTTGATGTTACGATGTAATGCACTGCCTGACAGTCGTAAGTTATCCTGGCTAACTTCTTTTAACCAGACAACAGTAGTCCAGAAGATTTCCTTACAAAAAACTTCTGGTTATATTAAAATTACGCTCTAGGCAACTTAAATATACCCAACTACATGAACAATTATAGAAAAAAAAATGTTCGCATACTTTAACAACATAGACAAAAACTTTGTCTTTCAAATTTTTGACCCCATACTGGTATCTTCATCAAGCCTCAAGGAATATTGGGACTTCCCACAACATCTTTCATTCTCTTCGTTAGAAATGAATTCAAATTTGGTCGCCCTTGTAGCCTCCAGGATCTGTCTGGAGGCTACGAGGGTGACCAAATTTTGCAAGACAAAGTGTTTGTATAAGTTGTGAAAGTGTGCGGGCGTTTTTATCTACAATATTAATACCGTGATCGCTCAAGGATTAGCAACATCAGCATCAGCAACAATTAAATTTTATCGTTATCATTAAAAGTAATGTTTTTTGCATTCTTCGTACACGTGTGACGTCTTTGCTATACGGTGCATAACAGTTCTTGGTGCACATGTTATGTATTTCAAACTTTCGTCTAAAACAGTTCATAGTTGATGGGTAAAATGAAAGACCCCGTGTTTCAGCTAAACCCGTAGTTTTAAACCAACTAAGCTACTTTCTTAATTTCGAGGCCTATTGGCCGCTATCAACGATAAAATAACGTATTTGTTTCGTAGATGCAGGCTTTCAGAGCAGAGCTGAATTGTTTCAAAGTAAGCAGCAACAATCATTGCGTGTGCGACTGTTGATACACGGTAAATGAACAACAATTATAATTGCAACAATTATCACGACAATGTGCCTCATTTCGTTGTGGAATGTGGCATTGTCGACGTTTTGACTTTCGTTGATGAGCAGACCGAATGCTGGGTTTATCAGCGATTGGATTTTTTAGATTTCAATCAAACTTCACTTTGACGTTTCCGGGGCTACACCAAAACATCCGTGGGAATGTCCCGACTTCCGGACAGGAGGGATGAGGACGAGGAGGAGAAAACGAGAAAGAAGGGTAGAAGGGAGAGAACCACATTTCGGGGGGAGGGCGTATGTAGGGGGAATACATTAAAAACTAAGCCCAAACACCTGCGGTGCTGGGGAGATACAGACTCCACACTGGGGGAGAGTGCAGCTGGGTGTGGGGGGTGTTGGGGGCACGGAAGCGGGCAGAGGTGTACTGGTGGGGGGGGGGGGGGAGAAATTGACAGCGCCACTTACTTTCCTAAGATGACAAAACACCGGTAGAAGCTAAGTTCGGGAAATTCAATCATCGTGCAGCATGAACGGGTCCAGCTAGTTTTGGTAATTGTTCAAGTTGTTAATTTCACAGTATGAACTGCAACAACCCAATTACAATAAACTTGTGCTTGCATAACTGTGCAGCTAATGAAAGAGTGGGTGGGACTTGTTTTAGCAAGACTTATTTAGATAACCATTCGAGTCTATACGATATAAAGATTCGTTCGGTACAACCTAGGAATAAAAATTTTAATATTTTCGAATTTCCAAGGAAATGGTCAATATCTTCAATAGATGGTGAAGATAGTAAGGCATATTGTATTGCAGTTAGTATCAAGATGGATGTCCCGCAAGATCATCATGCAAGCTCTTCGTAAGAGCTAAGACAGATAAGACAAGAAAACTAGGCACAATAGTGTAGTAGAAAAAAAGATCATTGCAATTTTGGTGCAAAATGAGAATCTCGCAACGTTGGTCTACTTCCGGCAAAGACAATAAGTAACACTTCCATAGTTTAAGACTTCTACTGGCACAAGTCATTACCCCACTTAACACGTGGATCACTAACAATTATCTACAGTAGGCTCTCTTTATAACGAACAACCTAGTGCGCCAAAAATGGTTCGTTATACAGAAGGTCCCTTTACAGAGGACTGAGTGGTTACAAGTTCCTTGAACAGAGTGTAAAAGCCTGAGAAATAAAATGAAACTATATAGATGCTTTCTGATTATACTGTAAGGGCAGTGTGCATAAACTACCGCATAGACTCGCATATAAGCCGCACCCCAACTTTATGAAGACCAAAAATTAAAAATAAGAAAACGCGCATATAAACAGCAAATTTATAACGTAACAGACTTTTATTTTGCCCATAACGTTTCACCAATCAACTGTAAAACATGGCTGATAAGCCAACAATTGCAAAAAACAGCAAAACGTGGCTGATGGCCTCAATCGCTAGTCCGAATCAGCACCATCTCATGGAACTTCTTGTTCTGCAGCTTTGTCTGTATCCCACAAGATGTCATAGTCTGTTCCATCAAGAGCATTACTGATGCAACCTTTTTTTAATCCTTTTTTTTTTAATCTTAAAAAAAAATGAAATCTAAATGTTTTTTAAAAATAACTTCGGAACGAATGCAGCTAGTGACTTGTGGTTTGTACCATTGGAAAGCTGGTGAAAAACCGGTTAAAATTATATATTTGAACATCAAAATCAGTCAATATTTAGCAAAATAATCATTGTATCTGCGTATAAGCCGCACGTTGCTTTTTTAGACAAAAATATATTTAAAGTGCGGTTTATATGCGAGTCTATACGGTAGTTTTTCATTGTTCGGTGAAAAAAATTCCATTTTTTCAACTTTCAGGTGGTTCAGGTTTGCTTTTTTCGTCGTCAGATAAATTCATTGATTTCTTGGTCAACACAATGTTTTGTAAATTAGTTCCTTATATGGATGGTTTTTTAGAGAGTGAAAGGACTTTTGCAGCAGTGAAAAAGGTTTTTTATTTTTAAATGGAGCTATTTCTTTATAGAGGTGTTTTCACCCTATGAACAGAAGGTAACCAACCAAATTGTTAAACAGTGTTCTTAAAGGGAAAAGTTCCTTATTCGGAGATTCGTTATATCGAGAGTCTTCTGTATTACCTAGTGCTATTAGTATTTACCTTTTATAATCAAACCTCACCTACATCTAAAGCCACAATTATGACATGATGTATGGTAGTAATGTTAATATAAATACTATTTATGCTAAGACTGACAAAAAAAAAAACAATAATAAAATCAGCAGCCTTAGTATAGAAATCACTGCAAATATACAACAATAAAAATTATGAACCGGACATTCACACATTCTAAAAAAACTACTGCCTACCAAAGTTCTAAAATCAATTTAGCATTCTTTGATTTCAGTCGAGTGAAGAGTCATGCTGAGGTTGTAGAGGCACTGAGGAACCTAGGCAGCAATCAAGCATTTACACTATAATACACTCTGTTGGGAGAAATTCTACAATTGGCGAATTAGCACTACCTGCTGTCTGCCCTTGTAATACAGCTCTAATTTCATTACCGGTATTTTCAACTGATTACTGAGCTGTGAACACAAAACTTACAACTCATCGGTCTATTTTCACTGAATTAAGAGTTCTAACCAAAACTCGTTTTATCATATGATTTTTGATATACTCTGCTGCATCGCACCTTATATTTATATACATACAAATGCTAAAACATCAATCTTGAAATTTGAACAATTCACCTTTGAAAAGTGAGACCACTTCATTCCACAATTCTAAGCTATGCTCATCAAAAATCTCTATACCAATTTTAAAAAGTACCTGGCAAATCTCAATATATTCTTCGTTGCACAATAAAGCAATGCTAGGCATTACCTCTTTTTTTTTAAGTTAAGCAGCTGAACGACTAGGTAAAAATGTGAAAATTGCCACAATTTCAATCATGAAACACACAAGGAAGGAATGTTTTTGATATTAATTCAATAACTTAATTGATTAGTTTAGCTGCCAAAACTTAATCTCTAAATGGGTGACCCAAACACAACCTGGCAGCCCAAAGGAGTTAGAACAAAATCTTATTTTCAAACTTTGTTGCCGTCTTCCTCAGTGCCCGAGTGGTAGCTTGAGCAGTTATTCACAAATGGCACAACAGAAGTGTCGAAACGAAACCCATCACTTACAATTGAGTCTTTTTAATTTCAAGAGAAAGTAAAACGAATCAAATATTTCTAATTTTAATTTCCACCCTTTTTAAGTTAAAAAAATTAGTCCGATCCACGTTTGTATCTTCAAGATGCTGGATGGATGGGGTCAATGACAGTGACCAAAGTCAGACAAAATCGACCACGACGTTCAACATCTGGTGCAGTTTAACAAGAAAACTTCACAGCTCACTACACTGAACTTCTTCTGATTCAGGCTCCTTCATTATGCATAAAGATCCATGCATAAACTCTATTGGCATTAACAAAAACCTTCTGTGCATGCTGGTATTTGACTGGCGCACTGCATTAGTACCGAGTCACTTCGTTCACACTTCAAAGGCACAGATAATAACTACAAATTTATTATCACACGTTCCTCCATAGAAAATTCGGAACTTTTTTTTTTTTATAATAAATAGCAAAACAATCAGCTGCCAAGCAGCTATCGATGAAAATTAATTAGGCTTATCCCAATTCGCTCTAGTTGGGAAGCAAACATTCATACTGCCTTAGTTAAAAAAACGTTTCTTGGAAGGTATAACACAGGATGGAGAGTTAGTTGCACAAAGAATGAGCAGTATGGGAGATTAAAAAGACACGCCCGCAGGCTCAACTCCGTTTTCTTTTTGCTCAGTGCTCTCCCCTAAGAAGTTCCATGAGCAAGTTAAAACTGGGAACTTCACCTTCCCGATGTTTGATGGAGAGAGACTCCTTACCAATCAGGCAGGTCCGCTTTAATTCGGGAATGCGTAACAGTAGTTCACCAAACTTGCTCGGATGCTCAGGATAGTGCGAGTGTGAATACGCTTGCAACGCTTGAACAACTTTTTCTTGAGACTGGCGCACTGCTTCAGGTTCTTTGAGGTCTGTAACATCTGAAAGAGATATGAAAATATGCTTATTTAGTGGCGCACACAATCATTCAATTACGGCCAGGCTATTCCAGCCACCTCGCAATATCTCAAGCTTAGCCCCCATACATTTTTTGAGGAAAATACAAATTATTAATTGGAGTGTCACAAATCTCTTTCCCATCTCTAAATACTTCGCCGGATCCATGCTGATATTAACCTCAATATCAAATAAAATGGTAGGAAAAAAATCATTCAGTAACTCAAAATGCAAAAGAAAAACCACTCCACAGCAAGCTATTTTCAATATTTTAATAGTTATCGCAGTTTGTACACATTCACCAATATACTTGATGTCTCAAATGCACGTTTAAGCACAGTTGGAGAAAAAGGAATATTCTTTAATAGAATTTGTACGACGCTTTTTTTTTTTAACATTAAAGCTTTATTATTTAGCAAAAAAAGATCCAAATCAATGACATGTTACTGTCAACATATTGCTTTATTTTTACTAGTGGGACGAAAGTTTCCCGGACAGCACAGGCCTCAAGTTTTGTTACTTTTTATCAACCACTAAGTAAATACATAATTTTCACTGTTTTCTTTCTTAACTAAGAAGCTCAAATTATTTCTTTTTCTACAAGGGCATAAAGGATTGGACAGGCAATAACGTGTCATTTTTCCACAAATGACATCTTACCTGAAGTCAACAAGATGATGACCTTAAGGCACACATATTCATGTTGGTCAACCTGCAGGCGTCGCAAGTGTTCAGTAAGATTGAGCATACGTTCAATGACATTGCCAAGACCCATCAATCGAGCTTGGCGCAAGCTGAGAGACTTGCCCAGGGACACCCGTATTTCATCAGGAGTCGGGATGGAACGGAAGCAGCAACTGAGCAACAGAAGTTCGCACCAGGAATTGAGCAGCAGACAAATCTGATCATCAATCTAAAACGAAAAAGAATTATAAAAATCAAAAGCAAGGCGGCCCTGTAGTAGTACTAGCTTCACACAGGGCGTACTCAGTAAGCCCCCCCCTCCCCCCCCATACCAATCATTCATAATTCTCAGTAGTATACAATAGGTGAAGGTACATGAATGACGTTTATAATATACTGTTAAATGAATGAATCGTAGTCACAGCATCATTAATGTCCGTTGACAATATTACGTTGAATTTCACTTGAATTTGGTACTAATTGGTCACGTATCTTATTTTTATGTACAGCAATGAGGTGGAAATGACTATGAATGCTAAAGCAATGAGAAGGAAATAACAATGAATGCTACAACAAGGAAAAATACTGTCTGAACATTGCACTAAAACATACTACCTATGGGACATAATGACTATCGCCACCTGGAGTCAATGGTTTACGCAAAGTGAATTAAAAAAAATAAACCTATTCGTTGAACCTCAGTTACGTTATCAAGTTACTCTCATTATACAAAATGCCTCCAACGAAAAGGTTTTTCACGCAACCATGTGTGCCAACAGGATTGCTTACAACCACCCATGGCACTGCATCGTGTGTCGCAGAAATTCGAATCGTGCAGCAGTCACTGTTGCATATCGAGTAGCACAGCTCCATTTCACATCTTAAGTGACAATTGCTAGAGTGGATTGACAAAGCAAGAAAGGTGATGCTTATCTCTCATAGTAGCAGTGCACTGAATTTCCAGAACTTGTCCCTGACCCAAGTTTTTATTGCATCTCAGGAAAATAATTGTAATCCGAATTTGAAAGCATTGTGTGCACTAACCACCAGACTTTTGCATGCCAAGCCGGTCAAATCTTGCTCTCCAGATTTCCCCATCCTCCAGGAACCTACCTACCCCCTCCCACGCAAAACCAATTTATTACGCATTTCCGTATTCCGCGATCCTAGCCCCTCCAACCATCCCCCCATGCACGAAGGAACCAATTTATTAAGCATTACCATATTCCACCTCCCAACTGTTCTCCCTCCCTTCCTTGATGTGTGTATCAATTACGTGGATTACTGCATTGAATAATAGCACTGGTCATCCATGGAGGAAGTTGAGAAGGGGGAGATGGGGTGTGATGTGGAACATGGAAAAATGTGTAAAAACACAGATCCTGCATGCACGAAGGAACCAATTTATTAAGCATTACCATATTCCACCTCCCAACTGTTCTCCCTCCCGTGCATGCAGGATCTGTGTTTTTACACATTTTTCCATGTTCCACATCACACCCCATCTCCCCCTTCTCAACTTCCTCCATGGATGACCAGTGCTATTATTCAATGCAGTAATCCACGTAATTGATACACACATCAAGGAAGGGAGGGAGAGTGCCCCCCCCCCCTCCCATTCCATGAAATTACAAAGTGTTGGCTTGCAAGAATTGATACAGTGACATAAGAGGACGATTTTAATACTTGAATATGTTATAGGCATAGCAAAACACATGGCCTAACTACCCTTAAGTTTGTGTTAACCCTTCGAGTTCCCGCATTATTATCTCTAGTCGTAGTCATACAGCGCAGTGATGAATTTAGTACAGCAACAAAACTCAAACTTGAAATCAGTTGGAATACTTGAGTGAGGTAGCTGCTAGCATTGGTGCAGGGGTTTGGGATAGTAAAGCGGCTCGAATATAAGGTGAATTATGGTTATGTGCTCACAAATTTAACCAAAATAAACGGACATCATTGTAAGGTGGATGACTTTCACCTAAGATTCTGATAGTGCCTCAGTTATCAATAGAGTTGGTACCATAGGTCCATAACACAGCCAATGCCGATTCAGAATCATATTTTGTTTGATATAGGTTTTTTTTTCCTAACTGTGCACTCCATAACGAATTTGTAAGTCCATTTTTGGCTATAACTAAGTTTTTGCTTAATAATTCAAAAAACAATTTGAGCTACTGAATTTTCAACGAATGAGTAGCTCTTGAAGAAACGGTTTGAATGGTGTATTCAAATTTCAAAATCGGTCACAATTTGAGCGAGTTATGGATTTGGACACAAATAGAAGACAAAAATAAGACGAATACAAGATAAAAAAAAAAGAAGCCCACTTGCAAGTCAAAGGGTTAAAAATGGCACCTTTTTCATTGGTTTCGAGAGAGATGCATTGGATTTATATTTGAATAAAAGCTTTACTTGGTAGCTAGTTGAATTGAATTGCATTTCCCAGTTAACAGTCCGTTTCCAGCGAGAACAGCATTCTTTCGTGGCTGACGGACTGCACCAAGACAGGAGAGTGAGACCGATCGAAATAGGACACGCGTCGAGGCAGTTGCTTGAACGTGAGAGGCAGCCGTCATATTGGATTGGAACATGTTCAGCGGCATGTTATCTACTCTTAATCAAACGAATTTTAACTTCAACACAAACGGATTTCCAACACGCAACTGCCCATTCAAGTACCCAAAAGTGCAAGAAATCGTGGATTAAGTCAATAAGTCAGCCAGAACAGCCTGGTTTCACCTAACAGGGGCTGAAGGCGAGTTACCGTAGCGTCATAAAATAGCACGAGAGGAGGGGAAACTCAAATTGGGGTTTGCGTGGTCAATAAATTCTTATTGGGGTTCATACCGATTAACTAACCTACGGTCGAGGGAGCAATTATACAGTGAACAAATATTATTACGGCTAATTTGGAGCGTGTATTTCAGACTTCAGCTAGCCTACTTTGTTTGTCACTAGTATGCTTTCGTTGTACTTTTGTCCAAACACAAATATTTCATTTTTTCCCCCCAATTTTTTACAAACAGAAATCCTTTTTTTTTTTTATTTTCACTTAAGTTTCCAAAAAGTGTGCACTTTTATTTACTAGCTCAAAAAAAATTGTGTTAATCGGTGAAAAACTAACAGTTGTGATTTTTTTTGTAAGACGCTAATATGGTCAGGACCGGCGGACATGCGCAGAACATTATGTCAGACTCCAGTGACCAGTGTCCATGAAGTGAAGACGCGATGCTATTAGTTGCGTCCTGACTTCGTACTTCTGCCATATGCTGGCCCACTCTTGTGTGCCCACCTTTCCTTTCCGTGTTTCACCAATATATGCAGCATCACACTCACCGCATGGCACTCGATACACGCTCACTCCTGTGTTTGGAAAAAAAAGCGATGGATTATTTCCTTTTTTGAATGGAGAATAGAGAACCCGACGGTGCAAGCAAAAGCCAAGAAGCACCCACCCCCCCCTCCCCCCAAACCCACACACACACACACACCCAAACCAAGGACCAACCACCAGGAAAAGCCTAAGCAAGAAAACGGTCCAGCCGACTTTTGAAAGCATCAAGCGAAGTGGAAAGAACAACCGAAACAGGAAGGGCATTCCAAGCCTCGACCACGCGTTCTGAGAAAAACCGGTGCCGAACATTACCAGAGGAGACACTTCCACAGAGTTTGAGGGAATGCCCCCTGGTCAAAGTGTGAGAGAGACAAAAAAAGTCGGCTGCCTGGACGTCAATAAGGTGGTTTAATATTTGGTAAGTGAGGATAAGGTCACCCCGGAAGAACCTGGTTTTGACCGAGGTCAAGTTTAGTTTGCGAAGTCGTTCATCATAAGACAAATTTTTGAGGGGAAGGCACCATTTAGTGAGGCGGCGTTGACAAGTCTCAAGACGGGCGAAGAAAGAAGCATAACAGGGGCGGCCAACCTGAGAGCAGAATTCGAGCGTAGGGCGAAGGAAGGTTTTGTACAGGAGAACAAACTAGTACGAATTTGGACTTTCGAACAAACTTGACCTGTGCCCAAACGATAAAGTAACGGACATATGGCAATGCCTGCTGGGATGTGAGCAAGAATGCATCCAATGGGGAACTACTAACAACTTTCACACAACTGGATAGCTGGATACTATGGTCACTGGATATTCATCAGCTTTGCCTCTCTCGGGCATGTTGTTGAATCGTCCGGGAGAAGGCCTTGCTGATGAATATCCAGAGACTACCGAATCCAGCTATCTAGTTCCTGCTTAGGGGCGAGTGCAAACGGATGGAAAGTTGGCCCTACGAGTATGGGAGGCTACGGACCACCGCCAACTTTGATTGACACACGAGTGATGATGACGAGGTAGCCGTGGCAAAATTTGTGATGCCTGATGAAAGATAGTCGTGTTTACAATTCCACCTCCAACGTGTTAGGATTTTTAAAAATTTACATAGACAAGAAATATTATCTTTTCTAACTTTGAAATTATGTGTATTTTGTTGCTATCTTCAAGATGTCTTGTAAATTTATTTCAGGGAAAGAGTGACTACAAAGCAAGATCACAGAGACTCTTAATTGCTTACCTGTATATTCCTAAAGAGTGGTAGACTTTTACACCATTTTACTATTTTGTAAAGCCTGTGATCAGCTATGTTACACAAATTGCTGAAAAAATCAGGATCTCTTTCTGTAACAATTGCTGTAACCTGATCGCTCATTTGCCCTTCGCCTTCACTATAATGCCACAGGTGTTCTACAGATAAAATCTCCTGCAACAAAAATACACTTATCACACATGGTACCTAGGAAGTAGGAACACAAAACAAGTTGCTTATTTGAGCAAGAGCCACTGTAGAGAAGAAACACAAAACTCCATTAGCACAAATAACTTCTTGGACAAAAATACACACAAGTGAGCCACCGATTACAGAAAAACCCAATTCAACTTGATTTCTAAATTACACAGTTTTGAAAGAAATGGTTGAGATGCATGTATCATAAAATTTAGTTATGTTAGGAAAGGCTAGCAAGAGCATTTAGGCAATGCGCCTTGGTTGGTTTATGGGCACACTGAAAAGGGAAGCTGTCGTTCACAGCATTTGTGTAGAATAGGAACTACTAGTTGGGATCCAGCTTGATGGCATCACAATTTTTTTGCCTGAATTATTTCTATTTGGAACGCCCTCCCTGAGGCCGTTGTACCTACCTCAAGCACCAATGCCTTAAAAAATGCATTTGATAAACACTTCTCTGAAGCACCCGAACTTCTGTACTTCGAGTACGCTTGCAGTCTATTGTATTTTTGTATTGCTTTTAGGGTTGTAACGATTAAACGTTTAAACGTTTAATCGTCGAAAAACGTTTAAACGTTTAGTGATTTGCGATTAATACTAATCGTTTTTTTTTTTTTGTAAACCCTCCCTTTAAGCAATATGAACGCTTATATACGTCAGCAACGATGTGGCTTAAATAGAGTAACAACGTCGAAGCTTTACAAGGAACTACGGGTCGAAAAATACTATTTTCGGCCAAAAAATCGACACGAGAAAAGCTGAAATTCGCTATGTTGTGCATCGATTTCTGTAAACAAAACGTTGTTACCGATGTCTGTAATTTTATGAAAAGCATTTTAGTTGAGTGTAGTCTCACTAAAAACTGCGAAAATGTCGGTGTCATTCTTTTTTTTAAAACTAGAAAGCCGAAAATTGGTCATTTTCGATCAGCGGTACCGGACGAACCATTTGACTGGGCGCCGCTATCTTGGATTCTTTGGAAAGTGGTAATTCCCCAGGCCTTTCAACATGATTTCTCGGTGGCCATTTGGCGTTGGCCAATCAGGCATAGTGTAATAGGTCGTTTCTGGCTGTTCAAGCTAGCTTTCCAAGGCATTTGAAGATCGCGTTCTCTCATTGGCCAGTTGGCACCACGTGACCGACTTGGCGCGCTCTCATTGGCTAATGCGTGATTTCAACCTGTCCGCCGCCGCTCGCTTTGGATTTCACGTGAGCGCTTGTGTTCAGTCAAGATTAGTGGTTCAGTTCGTCGTAGAAAATCACGAGAAAGATAATGTTTCATAACATTAAAAAATTAAAACAGCAGCTGCGATGTACAACTAAATCGGAAAGGGAGCCTATAAACCTTCACACTATCGCGTATCAGGTGGGAACAATGACTTTTAGCCTAACTAATGCCGACTTACGGACGCATTTTCCCAACACGGAGATTTTCAATTTTAGTTCGTTAAAGCCCGTTATCTAAAAAATGCTTCTCCAAAACTATTAAAGCCATTTAGCTGATTTTTTCTGTGCACATTAATGAATATGTATTGCGTGAGAGTAGTAATTTTGAAATTATCGTGTCCAATAGTTTACGCAAGAATAAAAATTTGGTTAGTAGGCTATCTCACTCCACGGGTGATAGAAAAAAAATCGCTCTATCTGAGCAGAAATATAATTCGGACCATCGTTTTACGTTTTCATTACTAAAAAAATTCTGAACGTTAAAACATTGAATGTTAAAACTAGACGAGCGTTTATTTTTTGTGAACAATTTGCACAGCGGAAAGAATTTTTTTTTTTATTGTGGTCTAAATTGCTAGAAAACAACGATTAATCGCTAATCGCCCGGTTTATGTTTGACGATTACCGTTTAGCAAATTTTGGCGATTTTTACAACCCTAATTGCTTTCCACTTGAGTGACAGTTATGAAATTTGCATGTCTAGTATTTTGTGGTTTTTGTGTTTTGATTTGTATTGCATATTGTGTAGCCTGGAAGGGGCGATTTAATGCCGACCAATTAAAGTTAAAGTTTCCTAGGGAAGACAGGCACAAGCGGGATATTCTCGGCAATGGATGCGAAGCGATCGGCAGAGGCATTCTTTATTTCGCGTCCATCTTCGATTCTACCTTGTCAAGAACAGATTTTAAATGGTCCACAACAAACAGAGCATTGACAATGTTACAAGAGGGTCCGAGACAGAACAATTCGACGAGAATGTGATGGTAGCAACAGGCATAGAGCAAGGCACATGCCACAGGTTCTACGTCGGAGGAAACTCTTGCATCGAAATTAGCTCATAGTCATGATCAAAATCGCGCCCGGCCGAGAAAGAAACATCACGCTTGACAGCAACAGACATTATAGGGGAATGCTTCACAATAGTTGCCAACATGGGAGAAGTCGTCTTACTGGGAGATGAGGCAAATTTTTAGTCTTCTTCCTGGCCGGCTTTCCCCTCTTGCTTCCCAGGATTGACTGAGGAGCGTCGGTGGCAGAAGCGCAATGGTGGGCACGCATTGAATTTGTTTTATCCTTAAACAGAAAGCGTCGCGTTTGGGAAAAATTATGGCAGTGTTCCAGGGGAATAAAGTAACAAGTTTCACAAGGCCTCGATTTTTCGCTGCAGGAATAGCATAACCAACAAAGTGTATGCATGTCAAGTTCACAATGTTTGAAATGTGTGCATCTAAAAGCCAATTTGGCGTCGTAATAACTGTTAATAACTATAAGCCTATCCGAACTAGGGCAGCTACTTCTAGGAGTGATCTAACGTTGGAGTCGTAGCAAAGTTACATGTAGGAGAATCTGCAAGTTTAACGTAATGGAGGAATGTTGGTTGGTAGCTGTGAGAGATTATGGTCCAGAGCCACGTATCTCGCTCCAAGCTTTCGCATGCTGTAGCAGGCAGCCAGCAACTGAAGTAGGAAGACTCCAATCCCGCCCCAACAGTTTCTAATTTATTCTCATGGTGTGTGATATGGAGTTAATAAGTTTGAAATGAAATGATCTTGATAGCATCTGACAAGGTCATCCGTATGGTCTCTTGCCCCACCTCAAGTTTCATGCTTGAACTTGCTTGAACTCGCCATAAAGCTAGATCACAATTTAATTAATCAACCTGTACATAAAGCAAGTATTGAATTTCCACACACTTAAGATTTGCTCCGAGATTAACATACCTGAATAAGTTGTGGTATCACCAGTCCCTGACTGGATCGTCCTCCTTTGGCCCCAACGTCAGCACTGTGACTAAGCCGACTACTAAGATCTTCTGCAATATCACTCACAGTGCCATCTGCATTTGAAGGACCAGCTTCCAACATTTTGCTGTCTACCGGAGACAACATTGTAGACGGTAACGTATAAGAACACTGATACGTGCTTCGTCCACCACGGGTTCTATCCTCGCGAATTGCTGAAAGAAAAAATTACACACACAAATAAGTTAGATGACACGAGTCCAATAAGGGGCCGTCCATATATTATGTCATGCTTTTTGGTCTATTTTAAAACACTCACCCACCCCTTTGCCACAAATCTCACACAATTTAAAACACCCCCCCCCCCCAATAATTACATCACACTTCTGCACTCGCCCCTCCCCATTTACTAAATTTACTGCATTTTTTCAGATGTCTTAAGAAATTTATTGACGCTCAAACTTAAAGTCAAAAATACTCATCATCAGTATTTTACCAATTTTCGATACACATTTTGTCACTGATGAGTACTGATCATCATATGGCTTGGAATAAAACGTCAACTCTAATAATCTCTAACTCCAGACGTGATCGACATTTGAGGGGAATAGAATCACTGGCAATTCAGCAAGAAATTTCAGAGGGTGGATCGCTTATGAACCTGCAGGGACCGTCAAACCCATCGATTGAATATACTATAATCAGTCGGCAACTTAGTGAACACCCGACTAGAAAGTGGCACTGCCACGACAGCGAACCAACAGTCGATAATCAACTTCTAGGTCAATTTTACACAAGAATAACACATCATCCATTAAATAATGCAAAAATTCAAACTATGTCTTACAAAACGTGTAGTACTTTGTTGCCGTTTGCTTTTCTGGTGTCTCATAAGCATACCAAAACAAGCATTAGCCTCGCTCGTACGGTATTGCCGAACATTCACCAAGTTAACACATCCCAGTTAACATGCAGTATGGTTTTAATTGCGTCCACCCTACACAAGCCAACCCAGAAGTTTACAACGACAGTGCGCCCTGCTTCGAGAGTTAAGACTTAAGACCTAGAATAATCTTAAAGCCAACACCTCCATGAACTTCACTGATGTTTGTAGCGAACCATCCGGAGTAACTAAAGTCTCATGAGAAGCAGGATCTAAAAGACAAAATAAATTCCCTCCAGTTGAAAACAAAGCTTCCTGGAATCGCAGAAAATCCAGGGTGCACACCCCCCCACCTACTACGGCGGACCTTCTCAGGACACGGGTGACACGACACCAACAGCAGCATATTCTGCACCTTCATGGGTGGAGACTGATTGGATGCAGGATTTTCGGAAGAGGAATCCAATCGACTACTCCTATGCCACAAGCTGCAGACAATCGACAGTAAAAATTTATGAAACAAAATGGTTTGCCTGGTGCTCGAAACTGTAACCAAGACCCATGTACACCTCCAGTTATACATTCAGCAGCTTTCTTCGAGGAACTCTTCGAAGTTGGACTGTCACCGACAGCAATCCGAGGTTATAGATCATAAATTAGGTGATTTAAATTATAGGCAAACACTAAGGCTCAGCCGATACCAGCATCGGCTAACTGTTTTGGTCAAATATCGGTTTTTGCGATATCTTTGCCAAAAATTGCCTGTTTTTGATGTTTTTAACCGTTTTTTTGAGAGCTTTCCAATGGTGCTAATTTCAGAGTGATAGCTTCAGTCGTTCTCAAATTATTTACCAAAAACAGGTTCCAAAAAATGCACTTTACTGCAAGATGCTTGCTCATAGAGTTCTGAAATTTGGAATTTTGCATCAAATTTTGTTTCTGAATATGGAAGGAACATTAACTTTACAGGAAGTAGAACATTGAAGTATCAGCATCGGACCGTTTCGGATCGGTCAAAGTTGGTATCAGCCGAGCCTTAGCAAACACCCATCCCCTGACAGAAAAAAAACTCTCCCACCACAGGGAATCCTAGTGTATTCCCTAACAATGTATAGCATGCTATCCCACCCTCAGAATCGCTTTGGGCATTGACACAGTCGGTCAATGCTTCTTTTGCTCTGTAAATTAAGTTTTGTTGGCTATAAAAATGTCTCAAATACCTTTTGATTTCGTGCTCGTGGCAAAAGTAGAGAGAGACGACAGTCAAGATTTAATTTGGGCATTGAATATTAAACTAAGCGATTTAAGCCAATTCTAAGGCGAAGGTGAAGATACAGTAGTAACAAACGCGTAAAATTTTGCTGCTGTTTTCTGCGAGTTATTAAGCTTGAGATTTGTTAAGGATTTATTGTGGCCCAAAATTACTTTCAAATAATTATTTTGACTTTAAAATGTTTTGTAGTTAATTATCCAAATTGATTACAATGCTGTAATGATGATCGGTCTCTTCTCCCTGGCATGATGCACCTTGCCTCCATCCACGGAAATGTGTAAGTGACGCAGGAGGAATCAGGACAAGAGAGTAGACAGCAAGCTGATGTAAATAGGCAACTAGTTTAGTTTCTGATCACAAAGTTGTGCTACAAGACTTACTTAAAAAAGGAACTAAGCCCAGTCAGAGCAAGCAAGATGACCTCTTGGGAGTGATTCATGTGTTTTGAAAGATGATACCATGGGTGCATCACGTCACTTGGTGCCGAATAAGAGGAAGGAGGACAAGAGCCGATTGGAATGATGGAATGTGACAACTGGTGTTACTGCAGACAAAGGAGTGTGACGGGGAACAGACTGGAAAGATTGATAGTGATGGTTCTGAACAAGTGCCGCATGAATTTCCTCGAGATGGATAGCACAGAAGGCTTGCCACCCACCAGATCGCGGGAGGGCAAACCTCAGTGGGTATGCAAACTTCTGCTGTGAAGAAAAGAAGTTAACAACTGGTCCAACAGCCTGTGTGAAGCCTATGACAGAACAGTCTTTGTGAAGCATAGACAGAAAGAACAACTACAGTCCAGCTCAGATTGTGACCGGGGATTCAAGCAGGACCTGCGACGGTTACAATACAGTGTCTGCTATGGGATGCGTCGTATTGCTCGGTTTTGGAAGTCAACAAAAGCCAATTATGCCATTTAGTTTCCGTTGTGGCAGTTCCATCAATGATTTATACACCCATGCAATTCTGGAGGCACGCCAACGGAATGGAATGGCAAGCGACCATCAGTACTATTGTGATGTTTCTGTGAGTGGATCTACCTGAAGGCTTGAAAGACTCTACCGTCCTAAACTAAGCAATCGCTATAAATTCAGCAAAAGTAATAAGTTTAGGCTTACCTTCTAGTTTCATGCCCATCTTTAGGCATTTGTCGAACCGGCAAGCAGGACATTTTTTTCTTGTGTTTATTGTAATGGGACACGTAGCACCCCTTAAACACAGGTAGTTCTTCTTGTTCTGTACAGTTCGTTTGAAGAACCCTTTGCAGCTTTCACACGAAAAAATTCCGTAGTGAAAACCAGAGATTTTATCTCCACAAATAGGACAGGGACTGCAACAGGAATTAAAACATCACATATTATTAAAATCATACTAGGCCTAGATAATGTAACAACATAAAACTTCTTTTTAGTCAAATGACTGATAACTACGACCTGGCACATACTGCAGCACTTATTTGGTAATTATTGGAAGATACTACTTTGTACATAGCACGTAGCATAGATAGAAGGCGTAACATTTTCCAGTAATTAAATAAAAAGCCCAATTTTACCTGGCAAGGAGGTCAAAATTGGTATCTATTGCCTGAAAGAAAATATACATTACCTGTAATTTTTATTGCATTCAGTTCCTGAGTGCTTATTACCCTGGAGGAATCGAAACGCTCTAGATACGCCCAGCTCAGTCACCCACCTGCGCATGCGCGGCCAGGCCCGTGCAGGCACTCCATAAATGGTGTTACGGCATTGGCCAGAGATCTACTTTTCCTCACGATATGTCTGCCATGAAGGTGACTCGAGAGGGGAGGCTGGGTGGGTAATTATAGGTAGTGTATATTTTCTTTCAGGCAATAGAAACCAATTCTGACCTCCTTGCCAGGTAAAATTGGGCTTTCTAGTTGCAGTTCTGAAAATAATAATAATAATAATTTTGTCACGATAGCAACAGGTCTGGTAAGGACCCTAAGATCGCTAACAGCGAGCCTAAATTAAAACAGAAGACAACCATATGTAATGAAAGAGGATTAGGTGTTGGGACACGAATGCCTTACTACCAAGGTTAGACCTGCCAGGGACTCTAAGGCATCGCCAAACGTGTTGGACACGGGACGTGGAGGATCGGCCCAAGTAAAAAATAAAAGCAGATGAACAAATGAGATGGTTTAAAAAGCATCGTTATATAAAACAAATATTGGTTATGATAAGTACTAAAAACAAAAGCATTCCCAAAATGGGAATTGTCACCATTTAAAAATAAAATTTAAAAAATAAAATAATTTGTTGCGATATCAACAGGTCAGGCAAGGAACGTGGGTCACTAACAGGCAGCCAAAGTTTAATGGAGTGGGAACAGACATAAGAAGAGTAATTATATGCAAGATTACATATTTAACTCGGAGGATAAGACCGACGCATAAAAACCTCTATATTAAACGAGCTGAGGCGGCTTCGAACGTATGAATTGTGGGCGAGCTGACAATTTCGCCTGGTAAAGAATTCCAAATCTTAACCACACGCAATGCGAAAAAGCTACGTCTACAATCTAAATGTGATGTTTGCACCGTAAGCTTCAGGGAATTACCTCTAGTCCGATTTGACTCTGACCGGTCAAAAAAGAGGCATATCTACCCCAATTACACCATGAATAATTTGGAAAGTAAGAATAAGATCAATTTTGATTCTCCGTAGTTCAAGTGGTTTAAGTTTAAGGATCTGCAGACGTCTTCCATATGACAGGTTGCGCAATCCAAGCAATGCCTTGGTAAACCGTCGCTGGACTGCCTCTACCGCATCAATGTCATGAAGCAAATAAGGAGACCAAACGGGGCTAGCGTACTCCAAAATTGGTCTGATATAGACCTTGAATGCCCAAACTTTGATTTCGCGGTCACCAGACGAAAAGCATCTGTTAACCAGAGCTATGCGCGCATACGCAGATGCAGTAATTTTGCGACAGTGCAGGCTGAACTTAAGTCCATCACAAAACCAGATCCCAAGATCTTTAGTTGAGCTAACCGAAGGAAGAAGGCTATTATCAAGATGATACAGTGTAATTTTTATTGCATTCAGTTGACCTCGTCAATATAGATGGCGGGCACCGTCATGGAAAGTTCCAAAGGGGTGAGCTGGGTCCCCAGTGACCGAGTTGAGGTGGATTAGTTGCATGCGCAGCATACTCGGATCACGACCGACTTCAGTGAGCAAGGCTGTCGGAGTGGGGAGGGAACATTCCTTTGCCAAAGCGAGTTGGTGAAGAAGTTCAGCGAGTTTCAAGATTCCAGCATTGGCTGGGGGGGGGGGGGGATAAGTCAAAGGTTTTAAGGGAATGCTTGACATGGTGTTCGATCCTTGAAAGGGTTCCATCTTGAAGAACGAGGATGGGTTTCCGAGACGTCAGATTACGTGTTGACTGCAGTGGTTGAAGGGTTTCGGGTGGTGTCCATGGTTGTCCGGGTGGTAAGGTTGAGGGTTTATCCGTTAAACAGTAGTTCAGTTCGGGTGAAAGGAAGATGCGATAGAAAACGTGAAACGTGGTTCGGCGAACTTTCATGACGCTTGCAGCGAAGGTCGAAGGTGAGCGTTCCCGATGGCTTCAAGATGAAGAAGGAAGGGACAAAGGTTCCCGTTCGGTGAAGGGTTAAAAGTTGTGGCGAGTACTTGGGCTTGCGGCGAAGGCACGTTCGGCGAAGGGACATCCGGGTACATTCAATGGGCGAAACTGGAGAGCCTCTGAGGCGATGAACAAACGGCGAGCGAGAGACGATGATTGGCATAGAGGGCTTGTTTCTTCGGGATGATCTCGGTAGATTGAGTTATCAGTGAAGGAAATCAACATGGGCTTCAGGTGAACCACTGTAGGTTGATGTGTCTTTAATAAGAAGTTCAGCGAATGATTCAATCTTCGGCAGGACTGTTGAAAATCATCGGCTTTCGGCCAACGTGAGGCTTCCCGATGAACAGAGTTGAAGGAGAGGGATACAAGCGTTCAGTGGCGTGTGTCACTGACAGGATTTCGGCGAAGGATTGTTTCTTCAAGAGGGCAGGAGGAGTGTTCTGCGAACTTTGAGAAACGACGAATCGGGTTGAAGTAACTTCAACAAAAAGTTTGGCGAACGATCCAATCTTCGGCTGGACTACTCAAATATTCGGCGAACGTTGAGCTTTTCAAGGGTGAGTGTAGATTGATGCTGGTATTTGGCGAACTTGTCGTCGTTCAGGAAGGTTGGGAAGGTTTTGGCGAGCAAAGGACTTCAGACGATCAAAAATTGGGTGTCGAGCAACGAGCCAGTGATGAGAAGTATAAGGGCAAAAGGCCAAATGACTAGAGTTTGCATCAAATGGAAAGGCTGGGGAATCTTTCGGCGAACGCAGGATGAGAATTCCGATAAAGAGGGTGTACGGGCAGGATGCCAGTAAAGAGACTTCAACTTGAGCATTCGGCGAACAGCAGCGCAATTGGTGAAAAGTGCAGGGGGGGGGGATTGAGGCTTAATGGCGCGTCGACAACTTGGTCATAAGCGCCAACCTCAGTCACAGTGCAGTGGTCCGGGTTGCCACTGCACCACACATTACATTGGTGAAAAGTGCAGGGCTTCATCCACATATACTTCGGCGAAGGTAAGTTGGAAAGGTTTACAATGAAGGGTCATCCAGTTTGAACATTCGAACGTAGCACCTTCTGTAAAAAGTTTAGTGTTTCCACTTGGAGTTATGAAGGGACGATTGAAGAGAAAGACGGTGACGTTGTCGCAGTCGACAAAAACATGCACGCCAAGGAAGGGTTCAGGAAGCTTTCGGCGAACGTTGCCTACGCCGAACGCAGAACAATAGGCAGGATTTCTTCGTAGGTGGGGACGTTTGGCGAACATAACTGAGGCGAAGGTGACAAAGGAGAGTGTAGCGGCCAAAGGCAGAGTCGTTCGGCAAACACGTCGATGGATGAGTATGACGTTCGGCGAATATGGACATCCGACAGGCATGGATATGATGTAAGGGAAAGACGATTCAGCAGTGGGAGGTCTTCTTCCATAGGCCTTCGGCGAACGAATCACTCTTCAGGGTAGAGAGTAGCTTTCAACGAACGCAGAGTGGACGAGAGGTTGCTTGGCGGGTGGGGTCTTTCGGCGAACGTTGAAGCGAGGAGGATAACAATGGCAGTGTGTCGCTGCTGGAGGAAAAGAAGATGGCTGGCTAACGCCGTAACACCTTTTATGGAGAGCCTGCGCGTGCCTGGTCGCGCATGCGCAGGTGGGTGACTGAGCTGGGCGTATCTAGAGAGTTTTGATTCCTCCAGGGTAACAAGCACTCAGAAACTGAATGCAATAAAAATTACAGGTAGTGTATACTTTCAGAACGGCAACTAGAAATATGACTTTGAAACAATACAATGACACGTGGCATTATCAATGCGATTTCACACAATGTGTTGTAGTTCCAAATTTAACTACATTATTGGTATCGGAACAGTTCTGCTTACGTACCTATTAATTAGCTGTTGTCTTGAGATGCCCGCCTGGCCAGCCAGGGCCGCATGTTGCGCTAGATCACCACTGAAACCACCTTTGTCATCAAGACCATCACATAATCCCATGACATTTTCTAAACTAATTGAAGGCTCACCAGATGGACCTGCGACAAAACAAAAGAAAAAGACCACCTGTTAAGAAAAATGCTGGTACAATGAATAAACATTCATCACACGTGGCTTGAGTTTGGAAGCTTCAGTTCAATTATTGATTTATACTGAAAATCTAATTTGATGAGTAACGGCTTTTCAGGTTTCTCCCCATTTAGATGGATTAGATTTTAAAATTGAGCTACAACGTTAATAACAAGCATCTTGGCCTTCATTTACATTTTATTGGCACTTAGTAATCCCTTCCATTCCAAATCAAGCTAGCGCTGCAAGGCATTGTTTTTTTCCCCCTCAAGTTCTCAATGATGTGTTTTGTCCGTGCATTATATTGGCTATGAAGACATGGCCCATATCATTCAGGTGTGGTTTGGTTGTGCTAGAGTTTCCAGTGAATCCCAGATTTAAGCTAACTTGCTTGATCACGGAGCAGGAATGTTTACTGCAATCACTTAGTTAATTCAACACCCATAAATTTGGTAAAAATCGGGGAGGGAGTTGAATTCAACACAATTCATATTCTAACCTTACTTCTGCCCAGGAAACGTCAATAACAGCGTTTTCTTCATTACGGAAAGTCAGTGATTAATGCAGTGCCGTTACTCTTATTTATAAGCCGTTATTACAGTATTCTTATTTATTCACAAATTTAGGTTATTAGAGAAGAGTAAGTAGCCCATAAGGCCCAATACTAACATCCACAAAATGGCGGTACAGATCTGATCGTGAACAGTGATGAAGAAAAAAGTATTTTGTAAAATATATGAACCAAACATGATTTAATGGAATTCCACCTCCCGATAACTGCTACTTTTTGAAAACGTGGTATAAATTTTAAAACACAAAACCGCCAGTACGATTTAACGTTTTGCCTTTTAACTTCTAAACAGTAAGAGCCAGCACTTGGGTTTAGAGCATTGGAAAGCTGACAAAAACACCTCAAAATGGTGCTCAAAACGTGAAATTCGGTCAATGAGAAGTGAAAATGTCTTCCATTTGGTTTATTACCGATTTATCTGGATTTTATCTACCTATCCCAATTTCTACCAATACTGTAAATACAGGGATCGGCCTAGTCTTAGAAATTGCCGTATTTCCCCAAATATAAGAAGAGTATAAAGAAACAAACGGCTGCAATTACAAAATGGGTAACTTGAGCATGGCTTTCATAAGGTCAGTATTACACTCTTATTAGTTTGTCCACTACTAAATTTACCTGGCAGTGGATTCTACGTCCAAAATTGTACTTTCGGACTGCTTACTGAAACCAATTTTAAATATATTTAGTTTTTGCTCAATAATCAAAAACTAAATGAGCAAATGGTTTGAGATAAGCACCATTGGATAGCTCTCGGAAAAACGACCAAAAATGAAAATCGGACAAAATTTGACTGGGTTATGGATTTGCACATGAGTATAAGACGATGCTGCTGTTTCAATGGTATAAATTTAGTGTCTTATATTTGGGAAATGCAGTACGACTACACAAAAGTGAAAGAAACTCGGTTTAACATGCTACATATATTTACCAAATTAAAGTAAATGAAACATTTACACAAACCTGGTAAGTGCTGAGACTGCAGGTGATGCTTGGAAGAAAAATGATTTGCAGCTTCAGCATTCGTCCCTGTGCACGGAAGCAAAGGAGGATGCCTTGCCTGAACTGGACTTTGATTGGGCGAAAATGGATGAGAGCTTGAGCCTGATGGGCTTCCAACAGATGAGTAAGGTGAAGAATAAGGAGAATCTTGACTTGTAACATGCCTCGACTGCACAGGACTTTGAGTTGGCGAGTATGCAGGTTCCTGGTTAGCTACATGGCGAGGACTGGGACTCTGAGAATAGGGTGACCCCACACTAGAGATGTGCCGAGATTGGACTGGGCTCTGCGTTGGTGAATAGAACAGATGCTTTGCCAACTCTGGACTCGATGATGACGAGTAAGAATGACCGTTGACATGCCGTGGTTGCAACGGACTTGCCTAAATTGACAAAAAAATACAATTACACACACACACGAATTCTTCAAGTTATAACCCATAACCGCCTGAAAGAAATTTCAGACCCTTTTTTTTAGAGTCCATATGGTACTTGGGTCGGTTCTCGGATTCGAACCGGCATTCTCTTGGTTTGGAGCCGACGACGCTGACCACTGGGCTGTGACTGCCCACTTTGCTCGGGGTCCCCGGGGACCCCTCACAAAGCTCGCGCTTGGACTTAGTTTTTCGCTGTTGTACGTTGAAGGCGTACGTTCGTATCTAGGCGGTTATGGGTTAATAAAATGAATCACGTCATCTGCAGGCTGCATCAGCCTTCCTAAAATATGTAGTGTAATTTTGTAAGATGGTAAGATGTCCCAATGCAATAATTTTAAGGAATAAAACAATGCATAATGACAGAAAATAAAACCAAGGCGCAAAAAGAAAATAGTACAGGGTCAGACATGCAGATTGTAGTGGTGGTTTGTAATGGACCTTAATTCATAATTATGAATGCTTTGCTTAATGTTATACCCCCCCCCCCCCCCCCACACATACACAAAAAAATAAATAAAGTAGCTTGCTTTGGAGAATGGCTGCGCTCTACTCAACAGAAAACAACTTCAAATTTATATAACGCAGAAAAGAATGTAGCAATGACAATTATTACAATTTTACGACACAAAAACACATGCATTCGAGCTTAAATTTATTTAGGCGTAACGCAAAATGATTACATCATGATTTACATAAAATTTTGTAGCGAAACACTTCCTATAGCAAGACTTTTTTTTTTTTAGCACACTACTGACCTGTGGTGTAAAATAATGCGGCACCTGAGTAACAGCTTCTGGACCACCTAATGGGAGATGAGGGCCATTCCCAAAATGCCTGGGTTGCACTGGACTTTGCGTTTGAGAATGAGACCTTGATGCATAGGGACTAACAACAGGTTTCAAGAGAGGACTTTCACCTATCGGCTGAAGCATAAAAACAATTTTAATTTTTAAAGTTTTTTTCTCCATTACATTGTCAAGTGTATAAATTCAAAATTTTGTTAGTTTGTTAGTTTTTTTGTTAGTTTGTTGTTACCTTACGAGGATGAAGAATAGGTTCCTCCTTGTCACTCCCATTCACAGACATGGGACTGCCAGGCTCTAAAGTCATCATGCTTATTGGAGACTTACTGCTGCCTTCTGTCAGAGTTGATGGCGTTTTGGCACCTCCGTCACTATTTAGTATATCTTCATCGGAGAGCTCACCCTCCCACGACATTGGCCTTTCTTCATCGTTGGCTATTACATTGTTCACACCTACTCGTTGTTTTTTAACCCTAAGGTTAACTGCACCAATGTGACCTGTAAACAATATGTGGTTATGACTGTCACTGTTGGCCGATTTTTTTCACTTTACTTACACAGATTTGTGTATTAATCAAGCTTAATGAAGCTAGACCTGTGGATTTGTATAACTTTAAAAGCCAAGGTTCTGGATTAACACATTTAACAAATTTATTCACAATCAAACACAAAACTGTGCGCTAACATGTTAATTTTTAAGTTACAGGAGAGGTAAGCGAAGGAGCATTAAATCGGACTAAAAGTCATTCATGGAACTAATTATTCTGAAGAGTTAGAAAATATTGTCAGCTTGTATAGTTCCGACTTAAGCAGATTTGCTTTAGAAACACTCCTCAACAGTTTTCACACAAACTAGCTTGTAGATAACGAAGAAACCCGAAAAAAAATAACACCCCAAGATGTTTTCTTGTACCTGAAGGGACTGACCACATCTGAAAAGGATTACTTCTCGGAAATATGCACAATATTTTGATTGCTTCTTGTGCTGCCTGCTACAAATACTACAAGTGAACGTTCATTCAGCACCTTGCGACGCGTGAAAACATACTTGCGTTCAACAATGCGACGAAGATCGTCTGAACCACTTGATATTAAATGTACACAAAGAGGTAACTGACAAAGTGGATTTAATAACTGTTGCAAACAACTTTGTAAGGAATTCTGAACACCGTTCAGCGATTTTTGAAGTGTTTGCACTACCGACAAAAGGTAAAGGGCAAACTTTACTGTAAAACTTATTTATTACTACTCTGGACCCACTACTATATTAGCACTTTTAACAATGTGAAAGCAGGGAAGGCTGGCTCAAGAAGTAATTAATAAACAGCCATTTGTTTTATTTTTCTGTAGTGTCAAAATTGTCTTTAAACATTGCTTCGTAGGGGCCTGCAATTTGTTGAGATGGTTTTGGAATCGCCACTCCCTTCAGCAGACTTACTACCGGCGACAGAGGGCTTGCGCTCGACGAACTGCGCCCGGGCAGGAGTATGGGATGGTACGAATGGCTACATGAGGTCAGGGTCAAAGCTCCCACTTGTGTATCCTATTGTATACTTTATTTCAGATACGTAAGATTGGTATTGTGCTAGTTACCAAGTTTATTAACTGAACACGCAAGCACGAAGGGCCCAAGCTTATTCGGACAGGGTATGATGAGTGATTACTAGGGTGGTAGAATTTAAATTGGAGGCTTTGGTTAACACACTCAGGGTCAACGTTGGATTCAGCTGATATTTGTGTACAGTCTAGTGAACTACAATATGAATCTGAAGAAGCGGAGCATTGCCGCTGTGCCAGTTTTTGGTCGGATTTGCTCTATTTTTTCTTGATACTTAAAGTTTCTGCTTCGGTGTGCTGTCGACAAACGTCGTCATAAGGTTTAATACGACAATCACACGTCCGGCATCATCTGTGTGCAGCATGCATTTACAACTCGAGCGAAATTCCATCCTCAAGGTTTCAAACTGGAAATTTTGTCAAAGAGCAAAAAAAAAGTATGTCCACCATGGTCTGTGGCGAAAACGATTGTTGGCAATGCTTGCTGGGATGTGAGCAGTGATGCCACCTGTTGGGGGGCTATGGAAACACTACGCTTATGAATGCACTTGCGATAATTTGAGTATACAGCTATTTTTTTTTACAAAATTAGTTTAAGCGTACTAGCCCGCCATTCTTAAGCTGGTATCAACATTGTTGCAGTGAAGTAAACATGTAACCAATGAGAGTAGCTGATAAAAGTTTGTTTATTATTTTTATTTTTTACTAATTTGTAGGTGACTTCGCGAATTATTTTTCCCAAGATGAATAAAATACAAATTTTCGATATTGTCCGTCCTTACCACCATACCCCTACCTTGTAACCTAGCTGATGTGCTGAAAATGTAGTCTAAATTTGGTCCACCAACAAATCGCCCTAAGCTACAATAGACACATAAATTCGGTTTGTTAAAAATTCCTTAGAGGTAAATGGATTTTTTTATTAATTCATTTTGTTTGGCTCAAAATTGACAAAAATTAACTATGTTTTTAATGAAAAAACAGGGCTCTGTAACGTACAGTTCTTATACTAAAGTTTCAAAGAACATTTCTGCCATATTTTCCAAATTTCCACCGATTTTTCACTGTGGTAACACGCCATATTACAGAGAACTGCGAACGTTTTCCAAAATTTCCCAGCTTCCGCAAACATATTCTGCAACCCAGGTCAATGCTGCTTCGATATTACTTTCTCATGACTCCAAACTGCACACGGTAAATACATACATTTTTTCCTTAAAAATATAGTTTTAAGACATAAATTACAAGAAAAAAAATACGTGCAATTTATACACTTACCATTAACCATTCCCTTATTAGGTTCCTGGTCACTTTCATCCCCACTATCTGCTTCTATCACTACTTTTTCAATAACCCCTTGCCCTAAACGGGCATCAACATCTGTAGAACCACTTTCACATGATGAACTGTCTGTTACAGGTCGATGCAACATCGAAGGAGATGAATTGGAGGCTGCTGGGCTGTCCATCCAGGCGTTGTGATCCGCCTCAGGACTGGGTTCACCAGTTGCATTCATGATTTTTCAGTATCCACTCAACCCACTACAGCACAGCTGCATCAGCCCAGGCATCGCAGTAGTTTGTCAACACCTGTAACTCATAATAATCACACATATAGTACACAAATAAATAGGCATAAATCGCTGGAAATAATATTAAGGAAAATTGGAAATTAGCCAACAGCGAAAATCATACACTAGAACTCTAGAACACTAGAAATCAATACGTTATTTCTAGTGTATGATTTTCGCTGTTGGCTAATTTCCAATTTTCCTTTAGTACACAACATGTTGAATGACTTTTAAACAATACACCGTTGCAAAACAAAGTAAATTCTTGGATTAGATATTTGGCTTGCTTGTCTCTATATCATTAATTATTCTGAAGTTTGAACTTACAAGATAGACACACTTGGCATGTTAAAGAGACTGAAAAAAGTAAATAAAGCACTCGGTTATGCACAATATCAAATGTTTAAGAATTTCTTAAATTTTAGGTTTAGGGTTTACGTAGGCAATACCGAAATTAAAATCTGTTTGGATTTTTAAGTAAAACAAATAACTAAATAATTTATGTTGCATAATACGCAATAGCAGGGATGGAAACAGCCTGTATCGTACTTCGCAATGCAAATTTCTGCAGTTGCCCTGTGAAAATTGATATACATAGCAATTGCTGGATCATTTTTTTTTTAATTCCTCCTTTTCTTTCCCATCACTCCAGTAAAATTCTTTCCTGTCGAATTAAATGTAACCAGTCTGGTTGACGATAGAATTCCCCTCTCCCTCCCTTTCAATGCCCCTACCTCCACGGTTACAAACAAGCGGCTTGGCTGCAGCAGTTAAAAGACATGTTACTGCCAAAGGATGGACAAAATAGTTCAATCCAGATGGAAAAAAATGGTTGCTTTTAATTTCTGGAACTATGGTCACAAACATGTTTTGCATTTTGCTAAGAAATACACTTGTTTAAAGAGATTTACCAGCTTTATAAACCCCCCCCCCCCCCAAGTAAGTGTGAAAATGTTGCCAAGTTATTTAACTGGGAGATCTCTATTTATAAAAGCGTGTCAGTGCGAAAGGCAGGCATTATTTTTCTCAAGATATTGTCAAGGCGGTGATTCAAGAGGTGAGGTAGGGAAGTTGAGGTATGTTTTCTTAGGCAAAAGCAACAAATTTCAGCCCCCAACCCCCACCAAATTTATGTTTTTCAGTTGTTTATTTAACAAGATCATTTTTAGAAGATGAGGGAACCACGTTGCCAATGGCCAGTTCGGTGCTGTTAGTAGGAACAAGTAGGTCCAAGTAATCTTTTGGAGTACCAGTGGGAGCAGCTTGAAAGAAGGGAAGATATTTGCGTAGAGGTTCTTCCAAGGGAATGTCAGTGTGTCTACAGCCAAGGCTTGCTCGTCTGGGACTGGGCTGACAAAATGGAGAAGGCTGGTATTGTGCCTCATGGTGAATAAGTCGATCATTCGGGTACCCCACAAATGTTGAAAAGATATTCGCAGATGGATTTCTTTAAAGAGTCCACTCCCCGGTTGGAAGTTTTCGACGAGAGCCTTCCAACACATTCCTGTTGCCTAGGATGTGGAGTGGAAGAATGGAGTGCTATGCACAGCTGGAAGCTGAAAGATTGACAAGGTTACTTCATGGAGTTTGTAAGACCTCGTTCCGCCCTCTTTCCGAATGTAGGCCACTGCAGTTGTGTTAGCTGCTTGAATTTGGACGATCTTCCCTTTGACCAAGTGTTCAAAATGGAGTAGGGCATTTAGAACAGCTTATAGATCCAGAACATTTATGTGATCTCGATCTTACAAAAACTGGTAAACGGCAAAGACAGCGATAATATTCAGACATCATAAAATACAGGCAACACTTTTATCACCTTCAAGACCATTGCATCAACAGTTTTCGTTATATTTTCAAGGAAGAAAACACCCTTCCTTTTCTTCAGAAGTCCACCCCACAGCAGAGAATGTTTGTTTGCTACTTACTCCATGTGGCACTCTCAACATGGAATCAACCGAACGAATGTTCTCTGCTGTGGACTTCTGAAGAGGAGGAACGTGTTTTCTTCCTCGAAAATTTAAGAAAACTGTTAATGCAACGTTCTTGAAGGTGATAAAGTGTTTCCTGTATCTTACGATCTTGACCTTCATTCATCCATAAGCCGGACGTCTCGTGGTGAGCAGTGTGTGCTCCTCAGCCCTCCACGGATGCGTCGACAAACACAAGGAGGTCTGGAAGGAGTTCGTATAGTGGAACCGACTGTGAGAGAGTCCGGACGTCTGACCACCATAGAAGGGTTTCTATCGGGAAGTGCTTGCTTGTCGGAAGGGAAAGGTTTAGTTGGTCTGGTAGACTTCCCCATGTGTTGATGCGGAAGTGGTGGAATGGTCTGGTCATCATCTCCCGATGAGGGAGTTTAGTTCCTAGAGGGTGTGGTGAGGATGATGACGAAAGGAGCGTGCTTTAGTTAAGATGTCTTCTATCCTGTCTCAGCTGAGGGCATCACTGTTGCAGATTTTAGGTTGAATGAGACTCCCAAGAAGATGAAATCTTGAGTTGGGGTGAGTCTCGATTTCTTTGCGTTTATGCTAAAGTCGAACTGATTAAGGAGGGAAATCGTGAAATTTTGATTGAAGCGGAGCTTCTGTGGGTCTGGGTTGTTCAATAACCAAACGTCCAGATAGGCGCTTGCTGCAATCTGGTTTTGATGAAGGTGCGCTAAAACTGGTTTCAGTACGAGGGTGAAAATCCTAGGTGTTGCATTCAGGCCGAATGGAAAGCAGTGGAATTCGTAAACCCTGTACATGAAGCAGAAGACGTGATGGATTGACGCATGTAGTGGAACGTGAAGGTACGCGTCTTCCAGGTCTATGGAGATTGTCCATTCGTTTTTCTTCAATAATTGACAGATGGAGTCCAGTGTTTCCATTTTGAAGTGGCTGTTTTCCATGTAGTTAATGGTTTTGAGAGGGAGAGGTTGAGGCTGAAAAATAGTCTCTAGCAGCCGGATTTTTTGGTCAAAGGAAAATTGAGCTGTAAAATCCTGGTTTTAGTGGGTGAAGGCATTCGTGTATTGCATGTTTCTTTAGTAGGTCTTGTATCTAAAATGAGTCTTATGTTTTTGTGTGGTGCAAACTCCCATGGAGGGGAAGAGGTGAGTAGAGGACTGCTGATGAACGTTGGGCGAAAGCAGTCTTGGGTGATGGAGAGGATCTGTTGGTTCGACGCGATTCTTTTCCAAGCTGGGAGGAAGTGACGAAGTCGTCCCCAGACAGGACGTTTCGGGGTTTCCCTTTCGTTCCTGGGGAGAAATAACTGCTGCATCTGTCAGGAGTGGTGCTGCGGTTATTTTGCCCATTATTTTTGTTAAATGGCTTGCTACAAAAGGACTGGTTGTCATCATGAAGTCGGTTGTGTGAGTTTTTGCCATTGTTGGATGGGATTTTGGTTTTTTGCCAGTTGTCTTTGTTGCCATAGTTGTTGTTGGCTTGACGGGCTTGGCGAAGGGTTTCTGTTGTTGTTTTCCCTTGGTTTTCTTGTGACATCAAGATGTGGTGCTAGTTTGGGAATCATTCCACAGAAGAGGTTGTCAAGACTTGTGGATGGGTTGATTTCGTAAATGGTACTTGGTGGAATCGTTCAGATTTGATGTAGTTTGAAGAGCGATGTCATGCATTAGACGAGTCGAGTTGACAAGGGATTTTGTGAACCAGTTCATTGAGTTGTAGGTTGCAAAGCAGGCTTTTTGGAACAGTTGCGAGATCAAAGTTGATAATTGCTTAACCTCCGAGGAGGTGGGGCTGGTCGAAAGTTTCTCGCGTACGACATTCACAGCTGTATTGAGGACATCAGCTTGAGAGGCTGCATGTAGGCCTAAACGTAAGAGCTAGTCGTTGTCGTTTAAAACATGGCAAGGGACCTCAGCCTTTTTGGGAAGATAAAGGGCCGCTCCAAAATCCATTTTTGTTTCTGCAGGTAGGAATTCAGGTTGTGGGTAGGTGTCGAAATTCTTTGCATTAGTTGAACAGTCGCCAAGGGGTTTCCCAATCGGGACGAGGTGGAGGGGGCTCCTTGTCTAGATCGAGCGGTTCACCTCTGCCGAGGAGTAGACCACCATTGCACATAAGATTCGTGAGCAGTGTCCGCGATTGGCTGAATACACCACATTGTTTGAGGTTGCGATCTCGAAAACCGAAGCCGAAACCAGTCGAGAGTCCTCGATTGTTGACCGGAGCATGATCCGATGAGGATGGCTTGTAAAGGAAACAGTCGGGGACTGAATCTTCAACTGTTTTGAGAAGGTCAGAAAGGGGAATGTTGGATCGGTCATCAGCATCAGGGTTGTCCAGGAAATGAGCATGACGATCGGGAGCCCATTCGGGTCGACAAAAGAGAGCTCCGGATGTTTCTGTTGATGCAGTACGGATGCCAAGTCGAGGTTGCTTTCGTTATTTATCCATTGAGGCGGCAGTCGGTGCAATAACAGGCGGTCGGGTGGAATGGCCAGTCGGCCGAAAGGTAGAGCGCTGTACTGGCATCGACTTCGGAGAGGACCGGTTACGACGACGAATGGGACCGCTTGTGGCTTGCATCACTGGGGGTTGTAGCTACCCATTCTTTGGTACAGGCATCCTTGATAGAAGGAGTCATGGACGCCGATGGGTCTCCCTGTGGTTGCCTGTAGTTGAAATCGCGAATGGCACAATCAACAAGGCAGTTAACTTCGCTCCGCAAAAGGGAGTACCTTGCTTGGCGGGACGATAGGGACAATAGGTCAAGCGGTGACTGAGGAAACTTCTTTTCGTGCTTGGAACCCATACTTGAGGCGAGTCGCTTGAATTTGCGCTTGAGTTTGGAGTAATTGTCTTTCACTGCGCGGAGGTACATTTCGAGTACCGCTAGATCCAGTGGGGAAGCTTGGGTGAGTTGACCACCTTGGATCGGGGAGGTTGCAGCAGTGTTTTCGTCGGCGACAAGAACGGTCGACTTGGCGGGAGAAAAGGGAGTGACGTGGTTGTGAACTGAAGGTTGAAAAGAGGCAGGAAATTGCTCGTGTGAAGCGTCGGTATGCGATACATCAGCAACGACATCCTTCAGGGCGTCCTTCGCTCTTTCGTGCGGCAGGAGATGCTCTTCGGTCGGCGAAAAGGGACAGGCGATAGGCTTGTATATCTTCCAGATATGTCAGAAAACGATTGCTTGTGAAGACTCACTAGAGGAAAAAATTATGCCCGCTTTTCGCGCTGACACACTTTTATAGAGCGCGCCGACGCTCCCTTATACGGGCTTTTCGTGCCCGCGCATGTGCTTTTGGATTATCGAGCTGGCAGCTACTAGCAAACGAAAAACCTCTAGGGAAACACTAGCACTTTGAGGAACAAATGCCAAAATCCACGCGTAATGTATTACTCGCCCTTTTACAGCAAGGAGGAATGACGTGGGGGGAAATCGGGGCCCCCCCCCGGCCCATATCCTGGCTATGTCACTGATAACAGGGAAATTCCATGA
>JAHWFP010225074.1:37270-73348 GCA_023313725.1 Lithobius niger | reverse complement strand
TAGGCTATTATAGGTGCAGATTCACATTTTTTTGAACTCGCCATTGGCCGGTAGAGCATAATTTTTAGTCGCCAACTGAGAAACTTTTGTTGCCAATTTAAAAAGTTTTGTCACCAATAAAATAAAAATTCATTCAATCTAGATGCGGTGATCAACACAATTTGTCAAGTACAAGTGACTTATAAATTGTGGTATTTTTACTGGCCTTGAAGGAACACAGGTTTTGAAAACTTGTTTAAAAATGAAGAAATCCACCCTATCCGTAACATTTCTTGTCTTAATTTCTGAAACGAAAAGCTATAGCTTTGAATCAAGTCCATCGGAAAGCTGATAAAAAATCCTTATCAAATTTACCAACAAGAAGGAAAAGTACCTCCAGTTTGTTTCAGCCCTATTTATCATCCTCCAATCCACCGGCCAAATTGGCTATTGGACAAATATTTTAATCACCAACAGGCCTAGTTTAATCGCCAACTGGCTAGTGGCCAGTGGATTTCTGCACCCACATTGGCTATATACTGTCTGTTTATGCTCTGTGGCTACTCTGTAACTTTTCAGCTCATGTAATTCCCCACCTGGCGGTGTGTCTGCTCATATACCAGCAGGCATTGCCACCTGTCCCTCACTTCTCATTTGGCGAACTACCCAGTTTGGAGAGAACAGGGAGGGTGGGTGGGTTCACCTAAACCGAAACCGAACCGGACATTTTTAAAAAAACCGGTTTGTTTCTTCTTTTTTTCTAAAGCAGGTAGGCCTTATGAATAAGTTAAAAAGCAACTTTGCATACATACGGTATGTGTGTGTCTTTGCAGGAATGTTTAACTATAAAAAACTAATCGATGGCTTTGTCTGAAATGGCAGTAGCAGACAATAATGGTGACTGCCACAACAACGAACGATAGGAATTTTGTTTCGTTCGTGAATGCGAAATTCAACAACACTGTGCCAACGTTTCTACTGTTAAGTAAATAGCATAAGCACCAAATATAACCGCTAAAGGTATTTAAGGTAAGTGGGATTGTTAAATATTTCACCAAACGTAACGTGCGGGTTGCGTGGCCTAGGGCCGTTTTTCTCGCATAATAAAAATCAAATTCAAACGTAACGTGGTTGTTTACATCCTTCGCGATCGGTAGGTACCTTGGGCAGTGCAGCGGATTACATATTGCTACTCGCGAATAATTCACCAGGAATGGTGTATCGATCACTAGATTATTAAGCAAATGTCAATAAAAATTATAAGTCAACAAAACTAGGAAAGATTCCGGAAAAAAATTACCGCACACTTTCACAATCAAAACAACAGCTTTGTCCTACGAATTTTCGATAGCTTGGGCTGCTATCTTCTTCAGGCCTCAAGGATATAGCCCGGACTTTCTACATTTTCCACTCCAGTTTGACGAACTATCGCATTTGAATTTCAAATTTCAAATTCAAATGCAATAGTTCGTCAAACTGGAGTGGAAAATGTAGAAAGTCCGAGCTATATCCTTGAGGCCCGAAGAAGATAGCAGCTCAAGCTATCGAAAATTCGCAGGACAAAGCTGTTGTTTTGATTGTGAAAGTGTGCGGTAATTTTTTTCCGGAATTTTTCCAAATTTTGTTGACAGTATGGCGTTTCACAGTAAGATTTTTAAAAAAAATTATAAGTATGTTTTACCGATTCAATAGAAATAAAGCAATTTAAAAAAAAAAATCGCAACTCCAACATTTCATGCAAGGTTGCGTTGGAAGTTAGCGTTCCTGGACAAAACAATCACAAAACTGACGGACATGCGAAAACGTCAACATAGCGTCGCTCGCGGATGTGAGGACATTTTTATGCCTCAAAAACATTTGAACAACAAAACCGAAACCGATAACGAGGCTTCCTTTGTAAGAAAAACCAAAACCGAACCGATTCGTAAAAAATGAAACCGACACAGCACTATTTTAGGATAAGTAGAAACTAATGTTATCTTGAAAATTGCGTTTTCACTTCCAACAAAAATACTTTCCCTTAGTTGTTAGTTGACTCTGTGCAAAAGCAGGTGGGTCAAGCTAAACTTGGAGATATCTGCACAGGTGACACTGTAATTTCTTAATACGACATACTACAAAGGTATCCACCTGATGCAAAGGTATCCACACAGCTGATGGTCGCAACACATTCTCTCACGTAAGCCCCTTCACTAACTCCACTGACTCGAAAAAGTGGTCGAGGAAGGGGTTATTGTTGCCACAATCTTGTCTAGGGGCACCACTGAGGCAAAAGCCTGCTAGACCTGCTGCATTTTCATAGGCTAACTTTGAATTCCATGAAACTAACTTAGACTCAGTCGGGAAGGAGGAAGGGGAGGGGGACTCAGTCTGGCTCAGAATGACAGGTGCAAAGGCAGAACGTTTATAACTTCAGAATTATGTTTTCACATTCAGGAGCATAATATCAAGAACTGATATACATCACAAACCTCATTTCTGCCAGAGCTGGATACAATATCGGAATCCCTTTGATCTTGAAGCCACAATGCTATCAACTGAACTAAGACTGTGGTCTTATGCTGCACCTGATCGTATGTCTTTGGGATCCGTATCCACAACATACCTGTGTTAACTCAATCCAACCAAGTTTTGGGTACAACTTGCAAAGCTAATCTGATTCTCAGGTAGTGGCAGCAGATTTCTTGTTGAATGTGTTATGACCACAAGTATGAGGTGCATTCCTTCTCCTTACGAGCCCTCATTTGACGATCAAGACCAAGTCTGGCGGAGACTAAGTATGTATATAGGAAAAACCAGTGTCCTCTTAGGCAATTAGCTGCATTATGGAGACTGTTGATCTCCACAATGGAAAGAAAACTCCACCAGACATCCCATGCAGCCCACCCCTCTACCAAGACCAACCGCTAGCCCATCCACCCAAATCTCAACCCAAAACCCATAGATACTGAAAAACCTTCTCACAAATGGAAGCAGCAGTATCAGCGGTACACTGCACTGCATGAGATGGGCAGTACATGTTCATACCAAATCCAAGGCACACCTCCATGCCTTGGAATGTGTGGCCACCCAGTACTTCAAATACACTGAAGTGCCCCTCATGAACATCCAGGAGCCAGCCTTTTAAGTCAAAATCATTACACCTGACCTTCAGGGCCGGATTAACCTATTTTGATGCCTTGGGCACCGCAATTTCATTATGATCCCCCCCCCCCCCCCCCTCCAACTTTCTTTTCTCGAAGCTTATGTTTAATTCTAAGAATTAGAAACAGGAACAGGTAGGGTATTAACTGGTGTCACACTCACAGTAAGCTATAGGACTTTACCGTCGACCTCACCGGCATCACAATTAGTCAATCATATCATTCACTTTCATAATTTCCTTCTGTTGTTACATTTGAGATTTTCTGCATTCCAGTCTTGAAAATTTGTCAGTAACTTCGTCAACAAATTTTTTTTTCCCGAACCAAGTCACTCTCAATTGCCATTAAGACAGAGCTTGTAATCGGGGCTGCATGGTAGGTAGTCGTCTGCAGTTCATTTTTTATTGCAGAAAGTTTAGAAAGTGGTCGTTCCCCTGCAGTGTTGGTAACAGAAATTGTCAAGGCAATTATGCGAATAGCGATGTTTACATTGGGATCCGAAGACTCTACTTCATTGTAGTTGATAACTTGAAGCTTGGATGCTAAGGCTAAGTTGAAGTTTTTTGCTAATTTTTAGTTTTGCGTATTTTTGCACAGCACGTAAATAACCCCTTGATGCCCTGGGCCTATGCCCACTTTGCCCATTGGTTAATCCGGCCCTGCTGACCTTATCTCATACCTCTCCCCATTGTGGAAAGAAGGAGGAGGAGAAGACAGGGCAACTCCATCACCACAAATGCAACGGCAAAATTCAAAACTAGAGCATGTTGTTGTACGTAGGTGCGCAGTTAATGTCCTATGTTTGCCTGATGAAGGCAATAGATTGCAAATGTAAAAATTTGCACTAAATAATGATTATCGAAAATTTGCACTAGAACCTACAGCAGTGTCTGCTTCTCTTTATTTGGTACAAGCGTGATTTTATTGTCATAAGACTCAAATTTTGCACATCAAAATTTCCAAAAACATATCGTTAGAAATCGCTCAACCGTAGTGCACCATTCATCCCAACCCTTCCTGGTCGAGCAAATGGGCCTGCGATTTTCTGACTGCAAATGGCCGTCGCCAGGAATCGTTCCACGGAATCAGCACGAGGAAGTAATAACAGCAACTCCTGATAATTCCTACCATTCTCCATCTGGTGCCATGGTAGTGCACCCTGTAGCAGAATCGGAGCGATGCGCGACGCTACATCGCAGTAGGGCTGGCAGTGTTGCAGTACGATTTATCCTGTACTTTTTTCTTTCTTGGTCTTTTTGCGATAATTTTGCCAAAAATTGACCGATTTTGACGTTCAAATACACCATTTTAACGGTTTTGTCGAGAGCTTTTGAATGGTACTATTATCGACGATAGGTTTGGTCGTTCTCAAGTTGTTCAGCAAAAATAACCTACAAAGGTCTAGAAAAAAGATTCTCGCGAGAAACTTGCTCATGAACCCAAATGGGCATAACTCAAAATTTTGCACAATGCAAAATTCCACCTTCACACCCTTCCTGCCACTCGCAGACCGTTTTTAGTTTGCAAAACGCTTGTCGCAGACCGGCTGAAAATATTCTTCTTCTGGGGTAGTGCATCAACTCCGAGGCTAATGTTGCCACCAAACAACCTCAGCGGTTACCACAAATCGGTACCAAAACATATCCCCAAACTGCCCAACTCCCGTTTCGGCAGTACGACTTCGGACCTAAATCCAACGGTGTAATCCAACTTGAAAATTATTTTGCTGTAATGCATGGACAGACCGATTACAAAAGTACTAGCCAATGACACCACCAGAAATATCAAAACTACGTTTACTTTCCCTGTTCCGAAGAACATCGCGACAGTCGCCGTCCATCACATCAGGTTGATGACGGGGCAACCTATTTGACCGACCTCAGGACCCAAACCGGGCTTGCCTATCAAACTCCAATTTATTTCACTTCTGAAGTACTCCCGAATCCCCCCCCCCCCCCCTGAAAAGAGTGCACCGTCATGGTGAGAGTCGCAGCAAGAAGATGTTGCAACGTACCGAGGTAAGCATGAAGACACACACAAACGCAACCTTTCCGATACGGTCTGCGCAAAGGAGGACCAAGCTGAATGTTTCCCCCTTCCGACCAAAGCAGTCACTCTCCGAACTGCGTGTTCTCTCAAATTATCTGAAAGTCATACATGTAAAATCTACCAAAGTATCTGGCATCCACATATATAAAATTGTCTGCCCGGAATGCAAAATTGTCTGATGAAAAGTGTGTTTTTAGGTGTGAGTGAGCAAAAAATGACAAATTGGGTATCCTAGATACCAGGATACAGTAGATTTTGCATTTATGTGAAAGCCTATCGGACTAACAAGACGGGGAGGTTGCGTCTAACCCACTCAACGTAAACAACTCAAAACCAAACCGGGTCTCTCTTCCAATTCAAACAGTACTTGAAAACTGCCCAATTAATTTTGGCTTCATGGCTTCGGCTGGGCAAGCGTCAAACTTGCTGCCGAATTCATTTCGTAGGCGATATATTGCCACAACTAGAGTACGAAAGTTGTGTCCAAACTTTCTCGATCGAACTGAAAGAATGAAATGAAAGTTCGCCAGGCTAATACAGTAATACCACCATGCGTCTCCGATGAAATTAAACAAAACCAAAGAGATTGAACTTGTACAATGAATATTCGGTAGCGGTTTTTAACCTGCAAGTTTATTTTAACATTCGGCAGTTCAGGAAACAAAACGCCCAATTTCAGATGGTGGAATACTATACCAGAATTCTTCAAACTTTCGATAGATGAACACTCGTCGACTGCAGTTCATCGCAAATGCAGAATAGCCTACTGGAAAGTATTCTAGTATCTGAAATTGTGCAGATACCTTTTCCCCTACAAAATTTGGTCTTAAACTGCTTTCGAAAGAAAAATCCCACATTGGCGCACTGTCTCTATAGCCCGTTTTTCAGCCTTAATGAAATCCTGTTTGTGAATAATGTCTGTGGACAGCAAGTGCCCAGAGTTGTCCAACCCCCCTCCCATACCCACATTTCAGTTTTTTCCATGTGAAACTTACGGACGTAAATTTCTGCAGACAAACAGATCCCCTAGCAAAAATCCATTTGCAAAACCAGAAGAATAGTGTTAACAACAGTTGAAATCCAGCAAACGCCGTTAAACTTGCGACAGGTGCTTGTATTCCAGATCCAACCCTGAAAGCAGAATACTATTTTCAGTCGTTCTTTGACAAGCAAAAAACAGTCAGCGAGAAGAGGGAGGGTGTCTGTGGCTTGCTGGCAACCTTCACAAATGTGAATTGTGCGACACTCGTCATGTAGACATAATTTAGCAGTTGTGCTGCTACTTAATGTTTAAATATTGTTTGCTATAATCTGACGTTCCTATCAAGTAAATATGCGAGTGGCAGTATTGCATGCTTGGGAGGATAGCCCTTTTAATTCTGCATGCAACGCCGCAAACCGCTTGTTTCTAGCTAGTACGGTTCTCGAGATACGACAATTTGAGCATCAGGGTTTGTTAGTCGGTCGCCATTTTGGCGAGTAGCACTCAAAATCAAGTAGCCAGCCAACTGCCGAATTTCCCTCACCATTTGGCGAGTGGCAACCGACATTAGTGAAGTTGTTTGCATGTAAGGGTGAAGGTGATATGTTGCATTGTGCAAAGTATTCAGTTAGGGCCTGGGCCTAGGCCTATTTGGGGTCATGAACAAGTTTCACCCAGACCCCACTGGGGGAAGCGACAGAGCTCTTCCCCTAACCACAGGTGCAGAAAATTCTTATTGGAATTTCCACAATTCCCTGAAACTTCCCACGAACCTCGTTCGGGCATTCAGGTATATTCTGAACCCCTGCCCAAGACCCAGTACCTGGATTTGTTCGGCCCCCAGTAAACATTTTTTCAGCTGCAATACCACTAGCAATATGTGTTATTATTGTCATGCTGTATGATCGTGATGGCATTTAGCTGTACTGCAGTGTATTTCACTGGGCATGTGTGGAATATTTCGTGGGGTAATAACTTTCAACACTACAAAAGTGACCATCAACAAATCTACGGAGAGAGAAAAAAAAAGCACAAATACCGGCCACAGACATCTGGAGGATTCTTTTCCTCAATTCTGTAGGTCCATTCTTGACAAATACCTTGTTAGAACATCCAAGGTGTCACCACATATGTGGTATGTTTTGACTATTGAAAGCTCTAAGTTTTGTGGCAAAACTTTTCAACAGAAATGCCTCACAGGGAGCGTTCACAAATTATGTAACGCCTGAAAAGGGTAGGTAGGGTTGGCCAATGTGTTTACCAACTATTATGATGGATTTTTTTTGGGGGGGGGAGTGTATGACGGAGTGTTACCGGAGGGGGGTGACGCGGGGATGGGAGTATGACGAAGAGTTACTTACACACATTAATTCTCGCTAAATTATTTTTTTTGCATTTTTTCTCCAAATTTTTTTATTTTTACTTTGGATTTTTTCTTCAAAATCACTGGTCATTACGCCCCTAGGTACTAAGCTCAGCTTTCATAAACGAAGAATGTGTACAATTGATTAGGGGTTATACCAAGTGTTTAAGGTGGACCGGGGGGGGGGGGGGGTCTACAAAGCTTAAAAAAAAGTGTTTAAAAGTTTACTCTCGACTGCCCACTCGTCTGCGCCTCTCACCGACAAGTGGCAGTGGTGGGGCTGGGTGGGGTGGCTATTCATCACCACATCACACACCTACCATCGGCGACAGGTTAATACCACCCCCTTCCATCATCCGATGTTTTCTTATGCTCAAATCGCGAAATAAACAGCGTAATCATCGCACAAGACACCGTTCAACGATTCCCACACCCAACTAGGAATGTCGCCACGGCCCAACTTATTCGACCACTGGAAGCAGCACCCAAACAACACGCTGCCAGCCAGAGCGCACTTAGAAAAGGAGGGTTGTCCCCCTCCGATTAACATGGCCGCTTCCACCATGACACTGCGACCAAAGCGAGAGAGAGAGAACTCCAGTTTTAATGTTGTCCGACTGGATCCGCGACGGTTAATTGGCATTATCCACAACGTTACATGTCATTCATTTCTCGCGTAATGACGGCCACGAGCGGTAAAATCAATTCACTCTAATACGGCTATCCTATCAAATACTAATCACGCGTCGACAACTTGAATTCGCTAATTAGGACACACAACTTTCAGGTTTCTAACCCACCCCAATCCTTTTGTCTGGCGTTTATTTCAGCCGTGGCCAACTGCGCACTGCCCCAAATCCACTTTAAGTGAAACATTTCACTACATTTTCTCCGGCCGATAACTAGGCTTTTATCGTAGAAGGGATATTATCGTTACCTACCACCGAAATGGACCAAATCCGTGACGGGACCTGGTCGATCAACGAGCTTGGTGGGCCAGCCGCCATGCTGCCTGCCTCCTAGCCAAGCCACACCATGCATACTTTCACTCGGGCTGCCAAGGTCAAGCTTACCTGTCTGTCGGTGGGCTTGGGGCCCAGTTATGAATGAGGTCACACATGTATACACAGCCTGGCTGCCCATGATGGACTCTGGTGAGCTCGATCAGAGTAAAAGGACTTTTTTTTTTAGGAGTTCATTACATTCTCGAAATAAGTGTCTAACTTTTTAAAAACCATACTCCGTTTACACCTCTGGATTCCTGCCAGTTTTTAATTCACTGTATCAATTACACAGTGGTTTTTTATTTTTTTTTTGCAAGGTACCAAACTGATTTGTACGATTTGCCGAAATCTCCAAGTAGGAAATCAACTAAAAGAAGGAAAATATCACCCCTGAAAATATTTTAGTTCCTGTACTATACGTAGTTAAATCTTGTCGAAAATATTAGAAATATATTTTTAGGTTTCGTTTTACAACATTTTACTGCTTCGATGGTTTCAACTACATGGCGTGCAATGGTTTTAATCAATTTTTAAATTAATTTTTTTTTTACTGCTTCATCGGTTTTAACTACATGGTCACGAAATATTTTTAAGAACTTAATTTTAATATAACTTAGTTTTCCCTGTATTTTTTGAAGGGGAATCCAGAAGATTATTTGCACCTGTAATGACTAATTAATAAGGGTTTTTTTTTTTTTTTTTAAAATCCCAAAATGCATGTACAGCGTTTTAGTCTTGTCACCAGATGCAGTTAGGGATGGGTCGTTATATATCTACGAGGTGTGGGGGAGAAAGGAAATTGGGGAGGGGCATTATAGATTTTGTAGGAGCCCCTGGAGGATAGGGTTATTTTTTTTAGGTCCTGTGGGGGGGGGGGGGGGGGAGAGCACACAAAACTGGAAGAAAATATTTTTTGGACCTAAAAAATGACACTTCCAAAAGTCAACACTAAAAACGCCTTGGTTTCTGGGTGCCACATAACGTAAGTTTTCGACGGTACTGTAGTGTCGTTCGGTGACCAGTTCCTAAAAACCGCTTTCTAACGAATTTTTTGCACCATGGGGTATTTTTCATGCTACACGTGTTGTTGTGAGAAGCGTGGACATGCTGATACCAACTGCCGTAGTAGTGACAATTTACATCACTTACTTCAAATGTTACTTCTACCGTCATGAATCATGAATCTCATACCAAAGGTGGTTTAAAGAACACTTCTTTGAATTTTTTCAAAACACACGGCTCGTCATGGCTCGTTTTCCACATTATTGGAAACCAGTCGATGCGAAATGCCGTTTCTTAATTAGTCACAGGAGATCGGCCAGAGTTAACCTGAAAAAAACTTAAGAAAAGCTTACTTTTTTACTGTGTGAGGATTGGGGGGGTGTTGAGAATATTTTTGGACTGGGTTGGGGGGAGGGGCTCGTTTTTTCAGGTTCATAGGAGGCAGGAGTCCTCGAAAATTTGGAGGACATTTTCAACCCCCCCCCCACACACACACAATGACTGGTTTCTTCGTTGTCAATCAATTGTTTGAATCTACTGTCAGCAGTTTCATTTTATTTCTGATACCGTTTTTTTTTTCCTTTTCTTTTGGGAAATTCTCTTCCCTTTTTGTTTAAATTTTCTTTTGGAGCGAATGGGTCCCATTCGATCCCAAAAGAAAAATAATTTTAAAAAATCCTACAAATGAACTTACGTTCAAACACTAGACAAGCAATGGTGCTAAAAAGTAGGACGTTTAATATCTTCTTGAAATTTTACAAAAAAGATTCGTGTCACGGTTTTCAGTATACATTGCAGGGTTCCCACCAACCTGGAAAACTCAGGGAATACACTGAATTTTTACAAAAAAAAACCTGTTAAACTCAGGGAAAAAAGTAAGATTTTAAATTGGTGGTTTCCAACCTTTTCTTCAGGATTCTTGATGCTTCGATGGTGCCCCCTCACCCAATGCTTAAGATCAAAAATCGTGAAATTACCTAATTTGGCGCCCCCCCCCCCTCCGAGTTGTAATTATGTTATTTCAAGATTTCTGACCTTAAAGCCTTTCAGGTCGTAATTTTTTTTTCTAGCAATTAATTGACTAAAAGCTTCAAACATTCAAGTAAATCATTGTTTCATCCCCTTTTCTGCACCAAATTAACTAAGCTTCATACATAAGCGAACTAAATAAACCCGTAAAGTAATAGAGGTGATTGGTAATAAAAAAAAAGTCTAGAATTTTGGCCAAGTTTTAGTCTAACACTATAACTTCTTTTACGATAACATAGTTTTTAAAAAAGTTCACCACTGCCGACATCGCCTCGCCCCTCTCCTGCAGTTGCTCCATGTCTCCCGAGGGAGGTGCGCCTAACCGGCTGGGAAACGTGGTTTTAAATAATGTATTTCCCATAGAAATTCCTTCCTAAAATTACGGTAAATAGCATGGAAAATGACTGGACAACCTAGAAAACTCAGGGAAAAGATTTCGGTATTTTGGTGGGATCCCTGTATTATTTAGGAGTATTTAAAAAGGAGTATTATCTGTACTAGTTAGTAAAGGTAGTCAGTCGCCTTTACTGTAGTTAAAGCCGAAATTTTGACGCAAAAAAAATCTCTGGTGTCTGTGAATATTTTTCGATTAAATTTGGTATGTAAGCGTTGTTGGACTTTGCTACCAGCATACCAAAATTCATTAAAATACGCGAAGCAAATCGGAGGAAGAATGCCTGAGAAAGAATGCCAGTATAAGCATTCGAAAATTGCTAGTTTGGAGTAACACTTTTGGTACTGCGTTAAAAAGAAGTAAGTGATAATGAACGAAAACCGAAGTAAATCGTCCGTTCCATCGGTATTTGAATTTACAGCTCTGAAATACATTTGCTAACTCTTCGTTGAGAACCAAAGTGAAACGGTTCTAGTTTTCACTTAAATCTGCCAGTTTTAAATGTCAGGGTACTGAGTCTATAATTTTGAGGCCCTAAAAATTGGGCAGCCGACATGACTGAATGGCTTGTTTAGTTCTTCAATGTGAACTTCATTCCGCAATTGTTTGCCACGATAATGCAGCTAACTTCCACAAAGCAGAATCAATTACTCATCTAAGACCCATTCTAAACGTAGACCACGCTAGTGCGTTGCCTTCAAAGAAAAGATATGGGACAAAGCTTGGACGGAACACGAACATAAATATGTACTTCTAATGTTCCGTTTTCTCACAAACAAAATTGGTGAACAGTGGACATACCGTACACAATACATGATAGACCAGACCATAGCAATTACACTTTGAAAACGATGTGTACTGACAGTACACATGAATGTGTACTTTCTCAGCCTCCACATGAGCTGCGTACTGGCAGTACACAGTCTGTGCACCGAGAGTACATATTCTCGTCACAGCTTGTGTACTACCAGAGCACAAATTGTGTACTCTCAGTACACAGTTGGTGTGGAGGCTGAGAAAGTACACTTGATGTGTACTGTCAGTACACATCGTTACAATAAATAGGAAGCAAAAAAGCCAATAACATAAACTAAACAAAAAAACCATTAGAGCTCGTATCCCCATACTCGCAGCTGTAAAGGTACACAAATAAAAACGGATCAGAGTTCACTTGAACACAACGAACTTTGAACTCCAACACCAGGGAAAAAGGACTGTGACATGCCAGCATCATGCACACCGGCATACACGTATATCAATAATCAAACAAACTAAACGGTTGGCTATTTCACACACAAATACAACATATACACACACATGAAAAAGAAGGAAAACCTAAACCCACAAACAAATACAAAGACAACATAAACAGCAAAACGCCTAAAAAATGGAAAATACATACACGAATGAACTAGAACTAAAACAATCTTCTAACACATACACAGATAAAAAACTGCAGGAGTCTACAGTTTAACAGTTTAAAGTTTAACTACTGTAGGAGTCTGCTTGTTTCACAAATTATAAATGTACACAAAATACACATATAGCCACGCCCACAAAAACTTAAAATATAAAACAACATACAGACAAATATAAAGAAATACCGTTTGTAATACACTAATTAAGCACACACGCACACAAACATTAATGACTTCAAACACACACTCGTTCACTTTCTGACATGTTGAGTGAAAACAGTCCTTGTTCCCTGGAATTGGAGTTTATATTACAGTTTTGTTGCGTTCAAATGAACTCTAATCGGTTTTTATTTGTCTACCTTCACAGCTCTGAGTATGGGGATACAAGCTCTAATGTTTTTTCTTCTAAACGGCAAAGCCATTTTTTGTTCAGTTAATAGGTTGTATTGTTTGTATGCAAAATTTAGAACAAGATAATCTAAACTGCATGGTAATCCAAATTAGCACGAATTAGAAAACAAAAACGAACTAGTTTTTGCTTAAGGTAAAGTTTAACTGATCTTAAGTTAAAACAGCAAAGAACACAAACAAAACTTTTCTGTAAGGTTTCAGATACTGCAGTGTTACTTACTGCTGTATCCAACCATTATACACGAAAAAATTATTAATGCCAGAGACCAAATTTCGAACTTTTCATGCCCAAACAAATGACGAGTAATGTAAAGCTACACATTCGACTACTTTCTTTGCTCTGTACGATCCCGTCCATAAAGCCATTTCTAATTGGTCAAGTGGTGCAGAGAGCTCTAAACGATCAGTGATTGTTTTACATTGTTTTCAACAATACTATTATGCAACAATGCCAGGACTGAAGAAAGGGTTTGTTTACATTGTTTTGTGCAAACCATAATAGAATAGAAAACAAAAACGAGCTCCTTTGATGTTTAAAGTAAGGTCTAACTGATCCAAAGTCAAAACAGTAAAGTAACCCAAATAAACTTTCCTGTAAGGTTTCACATACCGCAGTGTTCCTGTAGGCTACTCTTTAGTCCACGTGAAACGTTACTGCTGTATTCAACCATACGACACGTAAATAAAATTAAAACCATATCCCAACTTTAAAAATTATCGTAAGAATAATTTAGTGTATAATATAGGCTACACACTCGCCTACTTTAGGGGCTAAATTTTTCAGCATTATTCTAATCAAGCTGTCTCTTTCCGTTCATCCTATTGATACATACACCACTTTTCAAGATTTCATATTCAAGACTTCAGGACTGGAATTTCATTTTTATTTTCGACGGCATTTCCAGGTTTTCAAGGAGTCGCACAAACCCTGAATTACTTAATTTGTAGGTCTGCACTAAGCACACTAAAAGCATGGTTTTACGATTTTTCAGCCATGTCGTTTAGCGAAGTACAATGAACCGATCAGACCTATCGTGTTTTAACGTCAAAACCGTAAAAACATGTGAATACAGCAGTAAGGTTTCACGTGGACTGAAGAGTACAGGAACACTGCGGTATGTGAAACCTTACAGGGAAGTTTATTTGTGTTACTTTGCTGTTTTGACTTCGGATCAGTTAAACCTTACTTTAAATATCAAAAGAGCTCGTTTTTGTTTTCTAATTCGTGGTACTTTGACGTACCAAGTTGGTTTCTGTAAACCTTGCAACCCACAGAATTTTGCTCGCTCATTCAGTGCAAGTCTTTCGTTTGTAAGTTGGGTTTTCTACAGCTCTCTTTCAGCGACTTTGGCTTTTATTCGTGTTATTACAGGCTGGCAAGCCAAATGAACAACGAACATTTTAAAACGGCACGGTGATGTCAAACCCACTATATAAACTAACTAGCTGTAGAGCCCGTCATGAAGACGGGCAACTCTAGGAGTACAACTGCCCCATAACAGTGAAATGTGTAATTTAAATAATTCCGGTTCTTGAAGATGGGTAATTGCGGTAAGGTTGCTTCACTCACTCAATCCATGTATTTTGTGATTCATTTCACCATCCTTCATTCATTTCCGTTACCCGGGAGCAGACGATGTCTTTCACGTCCTGTGGCCTGGTTTGTTTTTTTCGCACTGAAGTGTAATTTAAAATAATGCAGCTTCTTGAAGATGGGTAATTTCGCTAAGGTTGCTTCGCTTACTGAATCCATGTAGCCTGTGATTCATTCACCCTTCCTTCATTCATTTCCGTTACCCTGGAGCAGACAGTGTCTTTCACGTCCTGTGGCCTGGTTTTTTTTCCCCCACACTGAATCCGACTGCGCATGCAGACAAATATTTTTTTCGTCTTTTTCACTCAAGCCCGATTACGTGACTTCAGGAAACTAAGTACAATGCATGTTTGTAACGACATTGTTGTTTGCAGCATTATTGTTACACCATTGCTTCTGCATTGTTTCCTTCAATAAATTATTTTTCTTTTTCTGCCAGAAAAGATATTGTTGTTTTTATCATTGTTAAAGCATATTTGGGCCAGCGCTGGCAAAAGAGTGGCAACTACCGTTTTATGAGTTAATAAGATTCGTAATGAGGATAATGTTTCCTCTTCACGTTTCCTCAAAGTGCGAGTGAATTGTTGACTCAGACCGGCGTTATCATTTCTTGGTCTTTAAGTCGGCGGCTGGAGTTTGCTGATTGGCATTATTGCCAAACAACAATGATTAAAACAATTCAGGGCCAAATTTCTATTTCTATGAAGGGCACATCTCCTGAACTAGCTCTTTCAAATGAGTTAAGAATCATCTTTCTAGGACAAATGGTTTAGTCTCACGGACATACCATTGTATGAACATGTCCAAATAACAAGAAGTAGTAACAAGTCAAAGCCAAAAATGAAAATCACGATTCCAGCTCAAGTCCAGATCTCCAAAGTGACAATCGGAAATTAATAAAAGTTGGTACACATGTTCACCAGTCCAACAAAACTTATATATTAAATTTGAGAGGAAACTACTAAAAGGCAGCGGAGTAATTAAGGCTCAAAATTTCGGCTTTAACATGGGAGACCGAGGTTAAACCTTACAGTAATACCGCCTTTACTAATTAGATGGGGGGGGGGGGGGATTGAGGCTTAATGGCGCGTCGACAGCTTGGTCTTACTAATTAGAAAATAAAAGAACATTTTGCCGGCTCCCAGGCTGGCCGGATAAAAATGGTTTCTTATGCTGTAGAAAGTACTATACCTGCAAATTTTTGCATTACTGTCACAGTGATGCTCTTGGTTGCTTGAGACTTGAATTGCCACCTACGTGATACAACCGCGCATGCGCGGTCCCCCCTATATAACAGCGGCGACTATGCGGGCTCGCCATCTCTTTGTCTCTAGTCTACATTTTGTCAAAAGGTGACTCGAGGGGGGAGGCAGGGAGGGCCGTAAGGTATAGTACTTTCTACAGCAAAAGAAACCATTTTTAGCTGGCCTGGCTGGGGGCCGGCAAAATGTTCTTTCTTTGTGCTGTGAAAGTACTAAACCTGTCAATTTTTGCATTGACAGGCAGACCTCATCAATTTAGGTGACGGGCACCTTTTGACCGAGTTCCCTGAAGTTCTAAAGGCAGAATGTCACCTGTGTTTATCTGCACAAGGGGTGCTGTGGAGAGAACCCTTGAGAGATGTTAACCTTCTAAGTGTTTTTTGTTCCCCCTTCAGTTTGATTAAGGTTTTCCCTTATTTTTTTGAAGGAATTTTTAAAAGGAGGTGACAGTTACATTGACCGATGATGATCTGCGGGTGGTATCTCCAGTATGGTCCAGAGTGGTTGGGAAGTCCACTGGTGGGTCCAGAGATTTATCTTGGTCACTGATTTGAAGTAGAAGGGGCGGTGCGGGTGGTTGTTCCAGATTCCAAGGCACTGTAGTTTTTTTTTGGGGGGGGGGGGGAATAAATCGATATTTTAGGCGATGGAGTTTGTTTGGCTGGAAAAGTTTGGAATTTGGAAGTGTCCATTTGGCCCGTTGGCTGTCGTGAGAGTTGACACCTCGGGAGGGTGTGGGATCCATCATTATCATCATTCATTTTTTTTGTTGAAAATTTGGAGTTTGAATTTTTGTTTATTCGAGATTGAAGAAAAAACGTGGAATATTGAAGATGTTTATGATGCTAGCCGGCCGTTATGTCTGTGTCTTCATAAGGCCAACGCTCCAATGGCGAGGGAGCTAAGGCATTAGGAGGAGATGCAAGAAGGGGAGCCAAGAGGTGAGAGTTCCATGCTTGTCGTGGGATGTTTCAAATTGATTGTAGGCTGTTTGCGTAAAAGGAGATTGAAAGTTGTAGGCCGGCTAGGGTTCCCTTTCCTTACTGGTGTGAGGAAGGGTTGGAGCATAGGCCCAAGCAGTAGTGCCTAGCTTTGGCTCTGCACGGGACGCAGGGAATGTCTCAGGTTGGGGTCTTTGACAGAGCAACCATGTTTGGGAGGAGTGGGACCGAGCTGGTTGAGTCGTCGAACTGCCACAGAGATGTGACATTGTGCTAGTGATCATAGACTTCCAAGCTTCTGAAATGTGTGATTGATGGAGGTCACGGATTGTTTCCGGGTCTTGTGGAGTTTCGATATTTTTTAGGTCTGGATCAAAGAATTCAACCGGACGGCATGGGAAAGTTGGTTTCAGGCGTGGATCCGAAAGCACAGTAGTGATGGCCGGGTGTTGGAAACGTCCAATAAAGGGGTGGATTGACGAGATTTGCGGAGGTCTTCGATTGGATGTAAAAGCCATGGTGTGAGAGTTGAAGGCGGATTTAAAGCCTGAATGAGGAGTTCTGTTGCGAAGAGCTTCCGAGAGGATGTTGTCCGTGAGTTGTTTGAACTGGTTAGCATTTTGCGATTTCAAGGAGTGAACTTCGGCAGAAAGTTTGGAAATGGTTGAGTGCTGCTGAAAAATGATGTCTTGCAAATGAAGCAAATGGCTCATGCACCTTACGCACATTGGTTTCTATTGTTTACGTGCTCGAATGTTCAAGCGTAATTTGTGTCGGAGGTTGAGCACGATACGTTCGTGATTTACTTCCATAGCATCCTCAAGGTCGAGAGCTGGAGCTTGTTTGTCTTGTTGAGCTGGAGCTTCGTTTGTTTCCAAAAGTGCAGAATACTGAGGGAGTGTCGGAGATAGAGAAACTACGGAGTGGGAAGTTGAGTCCAGGATTGAAGCCTGAAGCCAGGATTGTTGGGAGAGGGGAGTAGCGGTATCTTGCCTGTTTCCTGGGGTAGGAGGAACTGCTATGACAGTGGAGGCCGGGGATTGTAGGGTCGGTGTACATTCGGCCCGGAGTTTTTTTCAGACTGAGTTTTTGTTGTTTAGCCTGGCGTTTATGGGTTGAGGATAGCAGCTGTCGATAGACAATGATTCGCCAGTCCTTGAGTGGGATCGTGACACAGATGGGGCAAGGCCAGTCATAGAATTCACATTTCCGATGGTATTGGCACACCTTGTGGGGGTCAATACGGAGGGGATTGAGGCGGCCCGGGCATTGGCATTTAACAGGGTCGTCGATAACGGGCGTGTGTCCGAAATAAATGTCCTCCTCGTCTTCAAGAACTTTAGGTTTCATAGTTTTCACCATGTTGAGAGTTGAAAGTGAGAAGTGGAGTGGAGAAACACACGGTTGTGTAGAGCGCTAAGCAACGAAAATGTTACCACAACAAAGGACACGTGAGCGTGAGGCGGGAAGGAGCCGGAAGCGTAAGGCGAATGCGAAGGGAAAGGTGGCGCTCCTGGTGGCGGTTGCAGTAACTAGGTCAGGGGAAGAAGAAAATAAGATGTGGCTGTGGAGCCGAGAGTGGGGTGAAGTGACGGTAGAGATTACGCGAGAGAAAGTAACACATCGAGCTGGGCGTAGACAAAGATGTCAAGTGATCTGGTTTCCCAGCGTGAAAGGGTTGAGGAAGACCAGAGTGTGGAGTAACACGTCTGCCAAACGTACACGGAAGGGAGAACGAGGCAGGGCCGGATCAGTTACCGTGCGAAGGGCGGCGAAGTTGGTGATCGGTAATCGTGCGAAGGCGATGGTAATTCAAGAGGGGCAGGTGTCCGAGAAGGCTGGGAACCGTGATATGCTTTCACCTCACTGTAGAGCGGCGTGGAAGGGGGGGGGGGGTGACGGCAAGGCCTAATCGTGCGATGATTGCCGTAGCGGGAGGGCGAAGTCGTGAAGAGTCTGTTGCCGGCATAGGTGGAGGGCAGGCGTCTGAAGGGGTAGACCGAAGACGTGTGGTGAGTGGGATGTAAATGGTGGGTGTTCTTTTGGACGGTGTGTGGTCGATTCCGATTAGGGTCGTGAGTGTGAAAGGAAGTCCGCAGGGTGGTGTGGGTGAAGGGTGCCCATTCGGGCGGTGGAACGGACCCAAGAATTCACGGAAGGGAGCAACGGTGTTTGTGCTTTGAATGGTACGAGTGAATATGGCCGAAAGGCCGTAGGATGGTGGTTGTCCTTTCGGACGGTATGTTAACAGACGTTACGGATGGGGTAACGGTGGGTCCCCGAAGGGGCCAGGGTGTTTCGTAAGAATGGAGTATGGTAGGAAAGAGTGTCCGTAGGGCAGGGATGATCAAATCCTCCTTTCTGATGGTGGGGATGGTTTACATTTCAGCATTTGTTACTTTGTTACTCTGTGGTTACAAAATAAATTTTAAATACCGTACTCGGTGACAGCCGAGTATGTATACAATTAAATTCCTCACCCCAGCAAAACACACAATTAATACTTCCGTTCGTAGTCAATAATTTTCGACCAAACTTACCTAGATAGTAGATATGGAAGGTATGCCAAAAAATGATGTAATTCTGTGCAAGGGTAAAAATAGGGAGCCAAACGTAAATTTCATAACTGTTCACTTGTCGTTGTACTTCTGCCAACATTTCAGAAAAAACTACTGCACCTACCTAAAATCTGAAACAGGACTTTTCCAACTGGTCGAGCCATTCCTTAGTTAAGGGACCCTGAGCTATCAGTTTTATTGTTTTAAACCTTGTGTAATTGCATTAAAACTTTGTTTTAAACATTGAAATCAGCTAATGCTCACCACAAGGCATAGACTGAAGAATAAAGAAATGCTAACAATGCTGGTGAACCAACAATTATTCAGCCATACTTTTAGGAAAAAACTGTAGAGGAAGGTTACCGTAAGAGCAAAGGATTAGGGTGTAGAGGAAGATTACCCTAAGACTAAAGGAAACTGTATAGGAAGGTTATCTTGAGAAGTTACAGTGGAACCTATGCAACTGTAAATGTGTATTATTATTCATTTGGTGTAAATTTAAAGTAAAATTAATTCCAGTTTTTAGTCGATATTACTGCACGACATAAAAAAGTTCACGGATTACAAACAAAAGTGTCAAGTAAGCCGTAAAAAAAGGTTATATGATTGAAGTTTCACTTTGTTAAAATGTACATGGATAAAAATCTACGATTTTTAATTTGAATAATCAAATTACAACTCAGAAAAACGCATCTTTTAAGTGCTGTTGCGATTTGAGAATATTTTTAATTCGTAAAGCACAACAGCAGTTAAACAGATGCAATTTTCTAAATTGTACATTTCATTATATAACAAAAAAGTCTGTAACGTTGACGCTCATTACTTTGGAACCCTACGTTAAATTTACTTCCAATAGAGTGGAAATTTTACATATTACGCTTACTTCCACACTCCAGATAGTTCCTTATCTAGCAAATTTTCGACTGCAGTCTTCAGTCTTCTTCAGGCTCTTCGAAGGTAAGTTTATCTTCTGTTTACATTCTTCGTTGTGAACACGATCGCCATCCAAGTTTGTGATCGCCGCTTCACGTAGCCTCCCGAATTTAGAAGGCCATTCGTCACTGCTAAGCCTCACGTCTTCAGTAGGCCGTTCCCAACCTCTCAGTTTCCGTTTTGCATTCAGTTGTTTTCTCACATCAACTCCAATTAGGTTAGACACTTGAGGGGAGGAAGGGCCCTGTACATTCATCAGTGGTATGTTTCCAATTTCATGGAGCTTAATTGCAATAGATTCCAAATTCCTCAGATGTCTGTCCCATCTAGAATTCGAACCAATCAGTGTCTCTGCTCTGTCCCACATCATTTCATGCTGGTTTTCCATGCAATGGACTGCCACGCCGTTATCCTTCTTCTTGTTCCTTACATTCCCCATATGTTGGCCAAGCCGTGTCCGAACACCTTTTCTCGTCTCGCCAATGTATACGGCATCGCAGTCCTTGCATGACACTCTATAAACTCCTCCTTTGGTGTTTGCCACTTTTCCTAGAGCCCGCTCATCTTGAGATTTCTGGGTCTGCCTTTGCATTCGTTTGGCATTCTCCACTTTATTTTTCTTTCGAATCTTCTTTCCCAGTCCCTCTTCGTTCTTGAGAAACGAAGCAAAGCCATTATCCTTCAAAATCTTCTGTATCGGGCTACTTACTCCTTCTAGGAAAGTCAGCGACACTGTGGGCTTTTCTTCCTTCTTCGGGTTCTCGCTACCGAGTCTATTTTGTCCCCTCGCACTGGCCACTGACTTCTTGATGAGTCCATCCAACACTTATAACAATCAATTTTCAAGAGTGCTTAGTGTAGGATATGAAATCACGCATTCTCACTTACAACAATCGACTTTCAAAAGCGTAGGATATGAAATCATATATCCTACACTTATAACAATAATTGTCAAAGGTGTAGGATATGAACTCACATTTCCTACACATACATATTTGATTTTCAAACGTGTAGGATATGAAATCACATATCCTACACTTATAACATTAGATTTTGATAAGTGTAGGATACGAAATAATATTCTCTACACTTACAACAATCGACTTTCATAAGTGTAGGATATGAACTCACATATCGTACACTTAAAACAATCAACGTTTATAAGCGTAGGATAAGAAATCATATCCTACACTTACATATTGGATTTTCAAGTGCAGGATGTGAAATTTACAACAATCGACTTTCAAAAGTGTAGGATATGAAATCATGTATCTTACACTTACAACAATTGACTTTCAAAGCGTACAATATGAAATCACAAATACTACACTTAACAACAATCGAAGTTTGTAACAAAGGAAGATATGTTTGTTTTTATATTTAAGGAGCACGAACCAAAACTGGGTTATCTGCCCCACGACGATGAGAGGAACAATTTTGCTGGAGAAATCCAAGCGGAAAACCCAGGATCTTTGACATGCCCCAATCGACATGGGCATGAGACAACACAGGGCATTTTTCATCCCGAAAATGCTAGGGGGAGCCTGAGACCAGGAAGATATACTCCAAAATACCAGTATTACCTGGTTGATTTTGGTTTCTATTGCTTTTATGAAAATATACATTACCTAATTATAGCATTCTCCTTCTCATAATGCTGTTTCAATTAGAGAACAATCGAAGATTTCTCTCCGATCCGGTACCTTCTGCGCATGTATCTGCGCAGCCTCGCGCGTGTTTTTGAAATCTGGAATTCGCTAACTTTAGACATGTAGTTTTTGGACTTTTTTGTGTTGTTGACATTTTTCTGAAGAAGGTGAACGGGTGTTGACTTCACCGAAAATTCAAAGGAACTCAGTTGTGTTTCTGCCAGGTGGTTGTGTGTTTTTTCCCGTTGTTATGTCTATTTCAAACCACTGTAGACGCCGGTTGCCGGTATTTTGTAATAGAAACACAGATTTCTAATAATACATCAACAGAAACGTGTTGCAAATTTTCGAAAAATATAGTGGGGTGTTCATTGTCTACAACCATTCATTTCTTCAGGCAATTCGGACGTGGCAGAAGAAGAAAGACTTCAGCATTTGCATTTCAACTCTCATTCCTCCATTGGCTATTTTTCCCCTGTTGGATTTTTTCTTTAGTTTTTTTATGCCTTTTTTCCACGCTTTTTCCTTTATATTTTTCTTCGTTCAGCTATCGACTGGATGTTTATATCTCCTTCCGCCCCCCCCCCCCCCCCATACCTAACTTTTTTTTTCTTCAGCCAATTTTTTGGGCAAATTTGCTTATTTTTTCAGCGCAGGGCTACACTACATTTATTCTAAAGTTCATAATCAAAATGAAGTAACAAAGCAAAGCAAAGAATTCACAATTTTTTGTGTGTGTTGGGGGGGGGGTGATTTTATGTATAAAGCATATTGTAGGGCTGCAGAGCCTGGACTTTGCTTGGAATCGTGTAATTACTTGGAACCTTTTCCATCTTACCCAAAAACCTAAAGATTACTTCTTCACCTAACACGTAGTTTAGTTAGTACAAATTTTTACAGTTCATGGTCAGAATGAAGAAACTACCAACCCGGTTCCCACTGTGACATGTCAACAAGTTGATGCGAAGTAAATGGAGTTGTTGGTAAAGAGTTTTTGGTTTGTGTGTGTTTGGGGGGGGGGGGTCACAATTTACTGTTCATATTCAGAATGAAGTAACTTCCAACTCATGCCATCAAATCTTGTTTTTTTTTCCATGTGTTGAAGCTCCACGGCATAATAAATTCAGCTTCAGTTGCATGAAGCATCTGCGTTCATATTGAACACGAGCCATTTATTCAACGCGAGATGAGAGTCGAGGACCATAGTACATGGCCAAACCTGGTGGCAATTGTGTGCCCTACGACGCCCCATTGCTGCAAAGCAAACTAACTCACTTGCCTTGGTGCATTAGACAAGCATGTCATGCATAGCCAGTCCAACAAACAACTTTCTCTTTGACCCACTTCCAAGTGCTTTTAAGGATAACACAAACACAGTAGCACACCAAAATTTATGAAGTGTACGAATCAGCTTGCAACGGCAAAATTAACAGCTTCCCTAAATCAAGAGTAAAACACACATTTTGTCACAGCAGCACAATTGCAGCTACCATGGTTCATACAGCTTGGCTACTTTTTTTCCGTGTATTTTCTAGTACAATTTCTTACTTTTTAAATATGTCCAGCAAAATTATTTCAGAATTTCCTTTGAAGATATGTTTTAAATTTAACACCACCATGCTCCCGCCTCAAAAAAAAAATAAATGGGCAAAGTGAAAACATAACACCATTACTGTGTTGCAATATGGGTTGCTATGGGTTTCAAACGTTCTCAACCCTAGGACCCGGCAAGCTGTTGAGGCAACGGGGACTTCCGTATATATTTTTTTAAACAGATTAAAAAGCGATACATATTTCAAAAAGTATTTGCAAAATACTAATGATTTCCATTTCAATGACTTTCAAAATGAAGGACACGATAATTTATCATAATTAAGATTTTCAATATTTAGCACTTAGATTAATTATTGTAAATAGGCCTAGCCTATAAGCTTATTCCAGTATTCATGTTTTTTTTTCCAAACAAACTACCAGTTTTTCCATTATCTACAAACACCATAAATTTGTCTAAATTACTAATAAATAAAAAAATTAAAAATTGGAACTTACCCCATCAAATGGACACGCTAACCACACTGAGCACTCACTGTTGCACCTGTAATAACAAAATAAAGATAAATAACTGGTTGGAGAGCCTGTAAGTTGCTAGACGCAATTTTTTATAATTATCCAGCCAGGGCACAAAATATCCTAAACAAAAATGCAAAGCATAATTGCAACACACATAATGTTTAGCAGTTTTCAAGAAGCACATTTATTTTTCTAAGCATGCAAAACAGCATTTTCTTTTTACTTGGTGGTTCAGCCAAAGCAAGATAATGTGATTGTCTGACATCAGGGCTCGAATAGTCTTAGAAAAATTGCATAGCAGAAATGCGATGCAAAATAGAAATTTGTGTAGCAGTCATGACAAAATAATTAGCAACTTTTCAAGAATAATTTATTTAGTAAAAAAAAATACAAAACGTTGACTTTATTAGAAAAAAAACAGCCGTTTTTGTTTCACTTTTACTCTGCTACACGCACGGATGCTTGGTCAAGACTATGGCATCCGATTTTATTTGGGAAACAAACAGCCAGTTTCCAAATGGAATGTGGCTGGAGCCAAATACAAAAGATGAAAATTTCAAAAATGGTTAAAGTAACAAACAATGCAAACAAATGTAAATAGGAAAGAAAAAAAAAGAAAAATGGACCTATAATAAACATTAACAATAGAATAAAATCCGATGCACGTTAAGACTATTCTGACCTGTGTCTGAAACGAAAGTGCCACCAACTAAATACCGAAGGTGATGGTAGTGACCAATGAGTTCCCAAATGCATGTGCGACGCTTGGCCTGCCTATAAAGTAGGAGGAATTAGCATCTCCTTGTCAGCCAACACGATCATCATTACGCTGTTATGTTGTCTCGTTTAATACAGTTGCGTCGCTAAACTGCGATACATTATTTAAGTTTGCATCGCTAAAGTTTAAATTTGTGGTGCAAATTGCGATGCGATACCGTTCATTTCGAGCCCTGGACATATTGCATGTAATTTTCCAATTCATAAACGTTCTGGTGCTTTGTATTACTTTTGTGTATCATCTCAAGAATGGTTCAACTTCATTGATTGCACCTTAGTATAAAAATAACCTAACTACTGTTGGGATTAAATAAGTATGGATGCAATCATGCAAACCTATTTACGTTGCCTTTTGGACTTGTATGTCAGACTGCCTGAGCAAGGAAATGAACCCACAACCTTTGGAACCAAAAGAGTAAGTCCTACTGCTGAGCCATGTACTGATATGGCTGATTAGCCATGCCAGTATGGCTCAGCGGTAGGACTTACATCTTCGGTTTCAGAGGTCGTGGGTTCAATTTCCTGCTCAGGCAGTCCGACATATAAGTTCAAAATGCAACGTTAATAGGTTTGTGTCTCAAGCCCCAGCTTTCATCGTCTTTAATTCTTTTGGGATTGGGATTAAGAGCTTTCATTTATGCTTCCTTTACTGTTGTTGTTGCACCGTGCTACAAAATTAACACTGGCTTTATCGTCCAAAAAAAACCACCAAAAATAAACACCAAAAATACGCTTAAATTCACTTCAAGGACACCTACTTTGTCCTGCAAATTTTCGACATCCCTCAGATGTCTTTCTCAGGCCTTGAGTATGTTCGGACTTTGAACTACATCTTTCTTTCAGACCACTTGTGCATTCAAACTCGTTCTGACCACTTTAGCATTTGAATTTGGCCGCCCTCGTAGCCTCCTATATTGATCAGCCTGCACGCAATTCCCACTATCAAGTCGCCATTGACGATCAAACTGTTCACTGAGGTCTCTGCCTACCAGTTGAGCAACTCTTGGGTACACAGGGCCCAGGATGTTCATTATAGGTACTCCTTTTCATGTTGCTGGATTGCCAGAGATTCCCAACATCTGAGGTGGAGATCACGGATCGAATCCAGCAACACGAAAAGAAAGGAGTACCTCTAATGAACATCCAGGGCCCTGCCTACCCAAGAGTTGCTCAACTGGTAGGCAGAGACCTCAGTGAAGAGTTTGATCGTCAATGGCGACTTGATAGTGGGAAATGCGTGCAGGCTGATCAATACAGGAGGCTACGAGGGCGGCCCAATTCAAATGCTAAAGTGGTCAGAACCTAAACTGGTCAGAACGAGTTCGAATGCACAAGTGGTCTGAAAGAAAGATGTTCAAAGTCCGAACATCCTGAAGAACACATCTGAGGGATGTCGAAAATTTGCAGGACAAAGTAGGTGTCCTTGAAGTGAATTTAAGCAAACTTTTTGGTATTCTTTTTTGGACTGGCTTTATATTATTTTAAATGGTTGTTTTATTATAAATGTGTAAGATGAGGCCTAGGCCAATTTCAAAATCATTTTTTAACACATATATAAATTTTTTTTTCGCCATGATGCTGCATCGCAAACGTCTAAAACTGGTGCAAATTGTGATGCGATACTGCTCATTTCGGGCCCTGTTAGCCACGGCTAAAAATGAACAAATCACACAAAGTACTACACTAATTTTCACACAACACATTTTGGTTTATTTTTAAACAAAAAGAAGCTCTCAAGAACTGAACATACTAAAATTGAAAAAATACCTACACTTCTATAACACCAACATGTGTCTTTCACCAATAAATGCAAAAAGAATAGACCTCTCAGAAAACCTTTGCGTGCAAACTTCAGAGTTAACGTTTAACTCAAAACCTTTCAAGTAATCAACTAATTTTCGGTGGTCTAGTCCTGCCACCTCTTCAGGCTAGAGTCTAGATTTCTGCAAACAACACCAACTGACTGCTGACAACATTCAAATTTTTTGAATTACGGCGCATATCACAGTAGGCCTTGTGCCTGCAGCCTGCTTCACTGTTTGTTGACAGTGTCGCCATCTCAATGCGATGGCATGAAAGGGTACCACTGTGCATCGAGTTGGTTGAGTAGATTTAGTGTGACATACTACAAAATGCGATGGTAATAAGGAATCCTGAATGTTCATGAGGGGGAAGGATTTCACTAGGCAGTGTCAAATGGCCAAGGATTCTAGGGCTCTCAGGTGGGCCTCTTGTTTGGTGTTGAAGTGAAATATCACCTTAGCAAGTTAGCGGCTATGTCAGTACGCCAGTCAGCACTGGTGGTAGATTGCATGGATTCTGTGACCCTCACATTAACTCTGCGTTTAGTTTCTCCGACGTAACTCTTTGGGCATACGCTGCATATGGTAACCGGTAAACTGCTGCAATGGTGGGGGACAACAGCATTGGTTCCACATATTGTTGGTCTAATTGTTTGGGTGTAGGCAGGGGTTGGGTTACGAGTCCGAGCTCGGTCACTCTTTTTCACGTAGGAGGCAGACAAGGTAGCTTGAACCTGCACTCGATGCTTAGTTCTCCTCTCCGTGGCGTATAGGCAATGATTTATAACAGCTCTGGAAGCTGTTATAAATCATTACCTATATGCCACGGAGACGAGAACGACTACGAAAAGCGCTCCGGAAGCTGGACATTGAGTCCAGGTTGAAGAACCTGCCCAATGGTATAAAGCTAGGCTGTTCGGAAGCATCTTGTCTACATCCTACGTGAGCGGAACAAATGGAGAAGAGAAAAATGCAGAAGAGGATGACAATCACACCAGCAGCGCTCAATAGTACAACTTCCAGTCCCCTGGAACCTATCCACTACGTCCCACTGCTACAACACTCATTCCCAATCCTCTCCAATGTCGGTCGCCACTCGTCATTTGGCGAATGGAAATCAAGTTGCCGACTGGGAATTTAGCCTTACTCGCCAAATCAGCGACTAGCAATAGTGAATGCCACTCAAAGAGGGATATCTCGGGAACCGTACAAGTTAGAGACAAATGGTTTGCAGCGTTATGCTCAGATTTGTAAGGGCCATATAACAGCTTTTTCTGCTTCAACACTAGGGTTGAAGAGTTTTCCATAAATGCATAAATCATAGAAACCAACCATCCTGCAAGATGTATTTAGTATGTGACGAGTAGAAATTGTGAAAAGGCGAGTGCTTTCTATGGTCTACTGGCTAAGTGGCGACTGCTACTGGATTGACATTCAAGAGGGTTACTCATTCACGAGCTTGCAACCCAACCCGTAGCTGCAACCCACCTAATATGCCATCAACAATTGGACGTCGATGTGGAACCAGGGTAGATGCCCACCACCACCATAGCAGTTTGGTCCAACACCAGACAAAAGGTACCTTCAATCCTTGGCCATTTCACACTGCCAAGAGAAATCCATCCCCCTCAAGAACGTTCAGGAACCTATAACCGTCATTTTTTGCAATTTGTCACACCGAATTTACTCAACTAACTCGATGCACGGTGGCAACCTTTCCAACCACTACTTGGAGAGGGGGGCACTGTCTACAGCCAGAAGGAATGCTCACGCAACGAATGCACGAACAACAAATGCGCGACCAAAAAAATGCATGGCTGACGGATACCACGCTACAAGAGAGGGGAAGAAGATCGGATGGAGACGGCCTCCCCGGCTTCCTTTAACGGATTATGGTCCAGGTTAAGCTTGCAGTACAGTTGGACGAAAGATCCAGACGAATACTTGACAATTCAAAAACGAAAAGCAGCATGGAAAAATTGGGAAGGACAAAAGCAGAAGGACGGAGCGACCGTATGGCAGGTTACTTGAGAACAAAAGATGATTTGCTTTCATGGCTAGCCTTTTTTGCTTTCGTGGCAAGCCTTTTTTTGCTTTCGTGGCAAGCTGCGCGCATCCGCAGTTGGGTTACCAAGCTGGCTGTATCAACAGAACGAAAAAACTCAAGGATGTAAGCAGCGCATCATGAGAACATAATGCAAAGATTGAAAGGTATTGTAAATTTTCCAGCGGCAACAAGAAAGGGAGTATTCTAGCCTCAAAATTTACAATCAAGCTATTAACAATTATCAAGATAATTAAAATTTTTTTTATCAGGGTAAATTTTTGTACCATGCCATCCCTAGAACTTACTGCAGGTCCATCTGGAAAATCAAAAGTTTTTAAATTGCCGTTGGTGGTTCCAAACAATCCTCCTTGTGGCTAGAAGTAGCCTACCATAACTATAAATCAGTCAATTTCGGATTATTTCTTAAAAGGATATTCCTCCCAGCATCATTTTTCTCAGTCCTCCACATCAAGTACAGCTCCAAAGTTTTATTTACTTACTGTTATCAATCCCTAGCTAAAAATTCGTTTTAAAATGTGGCGTCTAGGAGATTTTCTGTTGAATATGGTAACTTTATTTACTGCGTCCCGCACGTATATGATCCTTTGCGCCTCTACAATAACCATGACGTTTCCAGTTGTGACGACACAGTTTTTGCGTCAATGCTGTCGCGTGACCCGCAATTCGTCTGCTAGGCCAGACGTCGTTCATGTGATCACGAGAAGAGGAGGGCGGAAGTGACGTCGTAGTATTACTACATCGAATCTCGCAACAGCAGCACGCGGACACATGACTGCGCCTGGCTGTTATAATGCAAGCCGGATCATCTGCATGTTGCTTTAATATCAGATAAAAGCAGCGGTTTTGAGTTGTTCTTTTTGTACGACTTACTTAAGTACCATCACCCTATTTTCACGCATCTTGCGCGTACACAGCTTTCACATTTTCATACGTTTCAGTGAATGAACCAAAATCATCTAGCATGTGGGGAAAAAAAATAGGAAAACAAAAGCGTTGAAACAATTATGTACGATTGAACCTGGACTGCAAAACTAAGTCATACAGGAAAGCTAAGATGGAGGAATGTACCTTTTAAATAACATGTACAATCCCTTCACTAGCCCACAGATACATTTAAAAGATTCATTTACACAAATGTAGCAAAATCATCTCACATTGGGAACTAACAAAAAAAATTATAATAATGCGTTTGAAACATTTACATAAGTTTTAATAGTGTGAATACGGTTTTAAATAAACAATAACACAGGAAAGCCAACATGGAAGGAAGCGTGTCTTTAAAAAGAGCATGTTTGTGAGCATGTTTGTGTATAACCCTGAAATTGTTTGTAAATTATGAACATAGTTAACAAACAATATCAACACACGCTATATCCAGCAGGTGTCTCTCTGCAAAGTGCAATTCAGGTATGAATGCCCTGCCCTGCCTGATCCCTTGTTACAAGGCTCACTGTTGATTTCTCTTTTGACCTTTCATTCCCCTGATTTGTTTGAGTTGGACTTTGGATTGATTCTGTGTGTACAGAATAGTATAATGGAATGGTATAATTTTACGGCAGGTGAATCCACAAGCAATAAAGGCTTTTCAACATTAATATTGCAGCAACAAGATAACCAAACTGTCCACGTCTTAACGATGTTTTAAGAAAAAGGTGATGTAGGCTTTATTGATTTAAAACAGGTGGTGGCAGCGACTACCTAGTCACAACGGGTCTTCTATACACTTCCGCTGCATTATTTATTTATTTTTTATTCATTTTAACTAATTTTTGGACACTGAATCTAAATTGGTTGACTCACTTTTCCACAGCTGCAACTTTAAACCCCTATAAATACTTGGTGTAACACACACCAGAAGCCTGTCCTCTAGTACCATACCGGAGAACCAAAGGAAATTGGTAGGCCTATTTGAAAGAACTGTAGAAGCCCATAGTAGGCGCTGGTTCTCGCAATTTATTGTTGCTATGCTTCGTTATTCGTTCTCCCTCTATAATTTTCACAATTAAAATACCAGTTCCCTTTGGGACTCAGGCCATCTGAATGGCTCGTGTCTTTCAGTACCTAACACGGGAAAAGTACAAAGCTGACCGGCTTTTTAGTGAGTGAGTGAAGAAATCAGCTTCAATCCCCGTTGGCCTTGGTGATGGCAACAATGAATGATGTCCCACTATATTCAAAGCGAGTGGATAGGGCTTGGTCAACCCAGTACAGGCAAAAGTAGCATTGTCATAGCCTTCATTTATAGTGAGACATTGACGAATGGTAAGCTTAAGTAATTCACACCTTGTAAATGAACTTCATAATCCCAGTGTTATAATGTTCCACAGCTTTGTAACCTAAACATTTTTCTGCAGAGTTAATTTTTCTGGTGTTGGAATTTTTGAAGGAAATAAGCCCTTTGAAATGACAATTTTAAACTTTTTTTTTGAAGTATGGCAAAGCACCAAAATCACTAAAAACCTTTCTATGACTTTTTTCGCCATTACTTTAGCCAGTCACATTTTTAAAATGCTCTTAGAAATAAGTAGCATACCGTACATGGCAACTAAAACTGATTTTTAAAATTTTCTTGTAATTCTGTATCCTGCATGAGGGCCACTCAGTTTCACAAAAACACACATCGTGCCCACACTTTCAAAGTACCATCAGGTGAACTCCCTTCTCCCTCCCCCCCCCCCCGTCTTTTCATACAAATATTCCAAATCACAGATCCCATGTTTCATGTATCGCTTCAGACGCTAAAACTGAGAGCTTTTTTTTTTTAGAAATAAGAAACTTCATGAACACAGGGAATATTCAAGCCACGTTTGTTTAAAAATGTAAGTTAAATGTTTTTTTTTTTATAAATAACTTAAGAAGGGGTGGAGCTATTGACTTCTGGTTTGCACCATAGGAAAGCTGGCAAAAAAAGGGTTAAAATGGTGTATCTAAACGTCAAAATCGGTCAATATTTAGCAAAGTTGTCGTTGTTTCCGCATATATCTAAAAAGTGGGGCTTATGGTAAAAAAAAGTTGACCGCGATTACATTCTGTGGTACCCGGAATTTTCTGCGACATACGTTGCACATAATTATGAAATATCAAGAAAAATTAATACATATTTTGTTTGTAGGGTCTAGACGTAGTGTTGGGCGGTATTAGAAATTTTTCAGCCGGTGGTGGTACCAAGCTTAGTAACCCGGTACGCGGTTTTCTCCGGTACTTCTGAATGAGGCAGTGTCTGGCATTATAGTGCTGTGGTGTCAAAACCTGATTTTTTAGATCACAACAAATTTTTTTTTGAAAAATGTGTTTTGTTGATCAAGTTTTAATGAAAAAAATTAATGAATTTTTTCCCCTGCTTGATGCGTGTTTCACGACATATTTGATTTAAAAAAAAAAATGCAGTATCCAGAATTCCAATCTTACTATTGTTGATTTTTTAACTGATTGTTGCAATGCTTTGAGCCCTACAACACAAGGACTAAATGAACTACCGCATTGTTAAGAATTTTAGCACCTTTTTCACTTTAAAAACAATACCGGTATTTGAACTGGTTTATTGCCCAACACTAGTATCCAGCCTATGTTACTTTAGAGCACTGGATTAATTATTATGTTATAGCTCTGGAGACAGAGGCTATAGACCATGGTTGTGAGTAACCATGGAACACGAGATGAATAGCGTCTCCTTCGCGACTGCGCAAGGGGACGCACCGTGACTTGTGCAAAGGATACTCTGCTTATGCGGGGAACGTTGCGAAGGCAAAGAGGTTTCAAGCCCATTGAAACAAACAAGAGCAAGTTTTGACAATTTATGAGGCCCAAGTGAAGCTATGGCCTAAAAAAATGGTATGGAAAAAAGTTGTTCAGCGGATCATTTTAGGTAATTCTAGCAAAACAAGAAGCCAGTCAGTGAGGAGTCGGTTTATTTCGGGTAAGCCGTAACCTTAGATGGTTTCATAAGTTTGAGCAAGCTAACCCAAAATCTCCTACAATAAAGGCCGAAACAGCTTTGCCTTCCACAATCACTACGTTTATGTGACCACTTCGAAGCGTGTCAGAGGGATGTGCATCGCGTCCGTGACTCTTGTAAACCGCTAGTGGCAGTTTCTCCATTTGGCACTACAGAAACCGAAGAGCTTTACAGACCTGGTCGGACGTCTGAAGAGCATCGTCTATATTCATGAAAACACTCGCATTGATACGTTGGAGAACGCCTGTTAAAGATGGCGGACACAGCTAAGGAGCCCACGTATTTTGTGTTAGTGCAAGTCAAATTTTAGGTAAATAAACAGAAAATAAGTGTATTAACTAGAAAGACCACCAAGACTTGCATATTAGGTTATTTGTGTTTAAGCTGACTTAGTTTTCTACATGCAGGGCCTAGAGCAGCGTGGGACCTAATCACTATTTGCCATAGTGAGGGTAGGTAGGAATGCTTTCCGACCATACTGGCATGAAGCGCCTTCCTTAGCGCATTGGCCCTAATTGTGGTCTTTTGTCTTGTAACAGGTGCCGTTTTTTGATGTGCATTCGTTAAAATGTGCTTTCTTGTGGCTGTGTAAGAGTAGTGAATGCCACGCAAAAAGGCGACACAAATAGCGGCACGACAAGTTAAGAAAATAGTGCCCTTGGTTGGCAGGTTTTGGAAACCGTCAGTATCTTCGCTTGTTTGTTGGTTCACCACTGGTGTCAGCACCTACCACATCTGCTCACTGTTGATTTCAGTCAACTTCTTTGGCATGTTCTGCTATGGCCTTTATTGTAGCAGGCACTAGCTAAACACATTCGCTTGCAACAGGGAATATAAATCCCTGATAGGAAGTCGCCTACTATCCAACATGTTGGTTTACCTTGGCCGCTAACGATTACTTCAAACAATTAAGGATAACATGTTTGATAATGGGAGACATTCAACATTAAGATGACTTTTTGCTCAAGCTCCTAAGTACCAAGTTTCTACAATTTAGCCTAGTTCATAGGACAGTAATGTGCCCTTGGACTGGAGTAACCACACATACGACTATTTATTAGTCAATCATGATAGAATTGAAACTTATTACATTCCCTTGATTTTCAGTATAGGCCTAGACACCTTATGCCATCTTTTGCGTAAAGGTTTACTATTCCGTACAAGCAAAAATTTAATTATCTTGGGAACTGGGTTGACAGCGTAAAATACCAATAAAAAAAATAAGTAAACATCCGTGTACTGGCGTAGCTACCTTTCTCCATGCATTATTGTACCCACCAGTGGCGTGTTTGGTTTTCACGACGTGGTCCCAAACGAAAAGTTAAAAACAGACAGCTTAAATCTTGTTTTGGTCATTGGTCTTCGCGCCCACGATGTATACCACTATTCATTACGATTAGCATGAAGGTTAGGCATTGGAGCTACGCTTTGCATTTAAGCCTAATAAGAGAAAGTCACAGGTGACCGAGCTAAAATATACTTCGCACGCTGACTCGTTCTCCCGTCCAAGAGGCTTAATTAGGCTTACCAATCGCTTGTAATATCCAGATAATTGTACAAATTATTAAAATTATATTTATCAAACTGGATCTTACCTTAAAAATGCAGTTTTTGTAGTATTTTTAGCATAATACTTGACTGCAATTCAACTTCAACGATTTGTTAGACAGCGCCCAACTTCGCTGAAATAGTAGTCCTGCAGCACGAGCGCTTTAGCTGCACATAAAAAATGTACCTTTTAAATTTTTATTACGTTCGTACTATACCAGTAAAAATTCGTTTAATTGTTGAAAATATTTATTTCTCATGCTTGTATTTTTTTAACTTAAGTTTGACCGGATTTATTTAGTTTAAAATTTTGAAACCTTGAAAGTCGATAGATCAGCCAAGGTCTCAGACCTAGTTCTGTCGTGCATAAATATTTGTCTTTTGTTCGTTTAAAAACATGTCGTTTAACTGTAGCTTCACGTGGTATCGAATTGGCGTTTGTATTTATCACTTTTCAATTGCTGTGAAAGACTAGAAATCAAGTAAAGTTGTTCGAAACAGACAGAAAAATATTTGATAGTGTTGAGAGCCATTGTCAACGCGTTGGCAGTGAACGGGCACTGAAGAACCTTGACGAGACGGGGTCAAGGTCAATACAGCCAGACTGAAAATGGCCGAGTTCAACGAATTTGTTAGCAACCCAAACGTAATAGAAGATAATCTGTATTTAGGTGATCTGGTTGCAGCTTCGTGTACAGATATTTTAAAGAAGTATGGCATTACACACATCTTAACGATTGATATTCAACCACTGCCGAAAGAAATCGCAGAAGCTGGGAATTTTATGTTACTGTATTTGGAAGCCGCTGATCTACCTAATGTAGACTTGTTGTCTAGGTTTGAAGAGGCCATTTTATTCTTAAAGACGGGAGTTCAGACTGGAGCTGTTCTCGTGCACTGGTATACAAGATGTATTTACGATATAGTAGCTAAGCTTTTTAAGGTGGCGATTTTGTATGCAGCCAAAGCATAAATTGAAAATAAATAGGGGCCCCGTTGCTGTGGATTCCTGTCCGCACGTGCTTACGCCAGTCTGGCTTCCTTGCATAGTGAATGGGACCTTAAAAAAAATGGTAGGCTATGCCTATGCTTCACGAAACCCGACCGACCCGAACAGATTTTTTTTCGCCAAACAAATTTACAAGATCGCGATTTTCGCCGAAATACCGGTAACTCTGGAACATTAAGATATGTAAAACAAAACCCACCAAGTTTCAGCCAATGAAAGTAGTGATATCAGAGCAAAAATCGCTGCTACCAAGTTGCTACATTAATTAGTTGCCAAGCCAATCCCACCGAACATTAGATCAAAGGTTAAATGAAAAATGTGACCATTGCTACACCCTGTAGCAATGCTCAAGTTTTTCATTTAACGTGTGAAGTAATGGTCTGTGGGATTAACTTGGCAACTAATGTAGCAACTTGGTAGCAGCCATTTTTGCTCTGATTTCACTACTTTGATTGGCCGAAACTTGGCGGGTTCTTTCACCCTTGTGGGTTTTGTTTTAGATGTCACTTTTTAAAATTTTTTTTTTCATTGGTGGCCAAGATGCCACTGCCCAGTTATCTACTATTTGGCCAAGTTTGGTAAAAAAAATATTGAATACGAACAGAAATATTAATTTTTTTTTTTTTAGTTTTGCTGGAGTGAGGACTTCAATCATATAAATTAAAGTGTTTGCTGATTTGCATGTAACCATCAACAATAAGTAGCGCGTACTGCGGATTTATTAAGAACTTAGTGACCTAAACCATTTTATCGACAAAGTGCAAAATTGCACACCGAAGTTGCATTTTTTTCATAACTTTTGAACCGCACAAGCTACAGCATGGCGTCTTGTGGATTTTTACAGCCTTTTTATGTTGTTTTGAAAAATTCGGAAACTCTACTTCGAAAGTTAATCCAACGATTTGCGTTGTTTGTAATTTTCGACAGACACTGTTCCTTCCTATTTGGTGTGGAATAACGCCGTCTGTCTTCGTCAGCTTTCTCTACTTGTCGTTATTTTCTACTTGGCCTACATCAGATTGAACGTTGCATCTTTTTGAATTCTGCGTCTGACCACAAAAAGATGCAACGTTCAATCTGATGTAGGCCAAGTAGAAAATAATGACAAGTAGAGAAAGCTGACGAAGACAGACGGCGT